>JAJMRT010000018.1:65462-86782 GCA_030558065.1 Geotrichum phurueaensis
CACATTTTTTGGCAGAGGCTTCTCCCCGGGTTTTTTTTTTTTTTTTTTTTTTTTTCAAGGTAATTTTGGACTTGCGTACGTATTAAAAAAAAAATTGAAATAAAAATTAAATAAATAAAATAATAAAGAAATTGCAAAGCCATTTGAGCCTTTAATTGCATAGCCTTGTTGTCGCTTGTGTTGTTGATAGCGATGTCGGAGAGCGCCTTCCATGAGCACGTACCCCCTCCATTAGCAACCATCGCCGATAATCCGTCCGCCCACTCACCACGTCAGACACTTCCGCTCGTGGTTACCGCTGCAGTTTAAAAAATTTCACCAGCTATTCCCCCTGTCGAATAGAAAATAAAAAAATAAAATAAAAATTAAATAAATGAATAATGCCTAACTTTCGCAACTATCATCAGTATTATTTAATTTCAGGTAATTGTCCTAACAGTCTAACAGCTACATGCCGTATATTGTTAATAAATAAAACGAGAGATACAAAAACAACTACCATTGACAGCACCAATTACTACTATCAACGCCATCCCACAACGTAATTCCACTTCTCTCTATACTCTTTATATTGTCCCCGTCTAAACAAAAAGAACCGGAATAAAAATATCATTTTACATCTAATTATTCAAGCTCTTGGCCAATTTCTTTTCTCTTTAAAAGTTTTTTTTTTTTTTTTTTTTTTCCTTTTTTCAAATCTTTTTTTTTTTTTTAATAATACTTTCTTTCTTTTTTAGTCTACCTCTTCACGACTTCTTCTACACCCTTCCCTTCTTTTCTAGTCATCTCATCCGCTTGCTTTCTCTTTTCTCTCCACCCAGCAAAAGCTCTAGAAGCTCTACGCTATTCTCTCTCGTCATGCCCCCTTCCCTCGACCAAGAGAGAGAACAAAAGATTAATGAGGCTCTCGCCGCCTACATAGCAGGCGATCCAAGCATACGAAACGTTGCCCTTCGCTTTGGTGTTCCGCGCTCCACTCTACGGGATCGAATCAAGCGCGCAAATATCACAAAAGATACCCAGTCACCCCAAGCCAAACGGGAGTCTATGCTCAAATCTCGTGCTAAAGTAATCTCCGAAAAGCAGTCAAAGGACACTAAGCAGCGTGAGCGTGAGGTCCATATTCAAGAAGCCCTCCAGTATTATGCAACCGAGGAGGGAAGCAAAGAGGGGCTTAGATCACTTGCAGCTAAGTTTGGCATTCCCCGGTCGACCCTTCGTGGCCGTATTCTCGGCGGCTCCATGAACCCCCGCTTTCGCGTACAAAAAGGTCAAAAACTATCATTAGCCGAAGAAGACATCATTGTCGATTGTATAAGCCAGTTGTGTCGCGCGGGCGAGGAAGTCTCGCTCTCGCGTGTCAAAAACATGGCCAACATTTTGCAACAGTACCGATCCACTCCCAAGTCCGGGGAGCAGACGCCCAAACAGCAGCAATTAAAACAGGAGCATCAACTGTTTCTTCAGCCCAAACAGCAAGAGCTTGAACAGCAAAAGGAAAAGAAAATGCCCAAGACCATTGATCCAGAAACAGGAAAAGTAAATCAAGTGTGTTTGGGTTGGGTAAGAGGGTTTTTGGGCCGTCATCCCTCGCTTATCGATGCTAAAGGCCGAATTCTAGAGGCTGATTTTGTCAAAAGGCTGACGCCTCGACTGTTTGAAGATTGGTTCTCCAATCTTCAATATCAATCTTTGGTCCAAGATAGCGCCAACGGCAACAACAGTGGTATCAGTGCAATCGATCCTGGCAACATTTACAACGTAGACTTTACCAAGATCCAAGTATCGCAGACCATCACCGACGGCCACCGCCAGATTGTGTCATCGGATTGCATGCCGTTTGACTTTTGGACATCCCCGCAAGCGGAACCGTTTGGCGCCATTGAGTGCTGTTCTGCCGCTGGTACGGCTCTCGACCCCTTTGTTATTGTCAAGGCAAACAGCTCTTATTTTTTGCGGAGCGAAATTGAGCGTGCTGTTAAGACTTTTGGTCCTGGATTGTCTTGGAAATTCCGCGAATCTGACGACGGCGAGCTTACTGAGTCACTCATGCTTGAGTGGTTTCACAGCCATTTTGACCAAATTACAACCAAAGCCACAGCAGCAGCCATCTCAGCGAGCGGTAGCGCAGAGTCGCCAACAACATCGACTACGCCAGCGGCTACGCGGGTTTTGATAGGTGACTTTGGCGAAAGCGAAGCACTGCAACGGGCCTGTCAAGAAAGAAATGTTATCCTAATATGTCTACCCAAGCACACCGCCCATGAGCTTCAGCCCCTAGACATTGGAGTTTTCAACAAGATTAAGCGTAACCTGTGCATGAAAGTCGACACATTCTTTAAAAGCACTGTTAGTGCTAACTCTAATAATTCCGACAGTAACGTCCCACGAGACATTTCGGCCGGGGACCTACTTGAGTGTTTTTATCAGGCCCGCAAGTTTGGTGTCACCAAGGCCAACATTCAAAAGTCGTTTAAGCTTGCGGGAATTGTGCCCTTTGATCCAAAGACTGTGCTCGAGCGTGTGTGGGAGCCGAACTCAAATTCAATTGTGCCTTATAATTTTGCCGCGAACGAGCAGGACAGGGACATTGAGATGGACCGTCGCGAATCTGTGCCCGCCACAGCTAGTCCACAACAACAACCTTTGCAACAACAGACAGTAGCTGGGTCAAGTGAGATCAGCCACATGGACACTGAAGAAGAAGAAAATATTAAGAATGGCAGTGCCGAGACCACAACGGGGCCGTTTACCCATACTTACTTTTTTCGCGAGACGGCGCCACCGCTGCTGCATAAGCATACCTCAACGATCCACTTGCTCAACAACAACGTGCCCGAGCCGCCCTCGTCAAAGGGCACGCTACAGATTAACTCTGTTAACAACATTATTAACGCCCTACCGCTCCCCACCAACAGCATTCCCTCTACCAACAGTAACTATTCTAGCATTACCAGTGGCCGACCAGAGTCGGTCACAAGCATCTCATTTCTGAGTTCCAACCCGGAAGTCAGCAAACCTATCATAAACAATAACAACAGCGGCAGTAGTAATAGTAGTAGTAGTAGTAGTAGTTCTAGTAGTAGCAACGGTACCATCCCCAGCAACTACAGAAACATTGCAATCTCGGAGCTTATTGCGCCGCCCATGCCGGCAAAACGGCTAACACCCACCTTCTACCCGCCGCAGGCCCAGCAACAACAACAACAATTGCAACAGCTCTTTTCCCATAATATTTCCCACCATCATCAATTGGGCCCTGCTGAGCCCCGGCCATCGATCCCATTACCGTCGCTTCCCGACGCACTTTCATCGCCCTCCACCGTGACTGGCAGCATCATTCTCAACAGTCACCACCACCACCACCACGGACGCATGCCACATCACCGCAACCTGCTCATGGACATTGCGCCGCTTCAGCCCGCCCCGGCCGCCGGCGCGCTCCAGGTGCCGCTGCCGTCGCTAGCCTCCTCTATTGCCAGCACCGCCGCGTCGGCACCACTACCACCAGTGGCAGCCACCCACCCCACTGGAACCGGAAGCGCTACAGGGCATTAGAATTGCCCTGTTTTCTACTAATATCGCTAGGTTTTGTGGCTGTGTGTGTGGTGTTTTTATTTCTCTCTCTCTCTCTCTCTCTCTCTCTCTCTCTCTCTCTCTCTCTCTCTCTCTCTCTCTCTCTCTCTCTCTCTCTCTCTCTTTCTTTTTTTTTTTTTTTTTTTTTTTTTTTTTTTTTTTTTTTTTTTTTTTTTTTTTTTTTTTTTTTTGTACTATTTATTGTCATGCTTGTTTTTTCTCTTTATTCATTCGTTTTTTGTTGTTGTTGTTTTTTTTTTCCCCCTTTTTCGCGACCTTTCGCGTGCCGGTCGCGCACCCCACGCACACCAGCCGCCTCACCCCCTTGTAACTGTACATATTACACTTTCGAGTCTTTACGCACACATGGATGAATTTTTTTTCATTTAAGTATATATATACATATATATATATATATAAATATAAATACATACGCACACACATGAACCTATATTTGTATCTATGGATGATTTTTTTGCTTGATTTGTTTATATAAAAGTATTGTAATTATTTATTATCCAGGATAAAAAAAAAAATGATAATAAAAGTAGATTAACTCAGTAGAATATAATTGTGTAACCATAAGATAGCTCGAATGAAGTTGACAGTGGCCGTTTGTGGCTACTGTTGCTGCCGTTCTATTCTTTTTCTTTTTTTTTTTTTTACAAGTTGTAAGCAATAAGTTTTATAATATATGATAAACATTGAATTGAATTTTGGCTTATTAGCAGTGTGTATAATGGGGTGTTAAAATCAGCTTTTCAAGCTCATGCAATTACTAAAAACCACTGTTAGTATGCAAAGTCAACTTATCTTTTTTAACGGAATTAACTCACCTTGAGAGGACTAAATTTGAGCGGGATCAAAATGTTTGACTCCATTTTATCAATCAGCTTGACCGTCTCGTGAACAGTGTCGGCCCAGCCGGGCAGCTCCCAGCACTTTTCGCGGGAAATCTTGCGGTGCTCAAGATCAGCAAACTGCCAAAGATGGTGAACACGGTTGAGCCGGCCCAGTTGCGTAAACCAGGCACCCACGGGCTCCATTACCTGCTTGCGGCACTCAAGGCCCTTGCGCCAGTGCTGCTCCCATTCGAGCAAGCGGCCAGAAAAGATGTCATAGGTGCGTAGCTCAAAGATACCGCCAAAGTGGTGGGGCTGCGCAGTGCCGCCCCAGAAGTCAAACTCTTGCATAAGGTCCGACTCGCGGGATCGAATAAGCGGCCGAAGCTGTTCAAGATAGTGCAGGTACTCCTCGTCGGCATGTACGGCGTTCTGAGTGTGGTGAAATCCCTGGTAGCCCTTGTACTCCCAGATGTGCGCTTAAAATCAGGTTAGTATATATAATTAAGGTTTGCAGGTGATCACACATACTGTAGGTATCCATGTCTCCGATAAGCGTTCTCCAACTGCCGACAAGATGGACTTGAAACTTGTCGTTGCTGGCGATTTTGGGATACAACTCAGAGCTGAAAAGGTTAGCAAAAACAACATCATTGGCAAGTATAGGCTTCGTGCAGCCGCACTTACATCAGATCGAGGTACTCGAGCGCTTTGCCAGGGATTACTTTGTGGGTGACAATTTCATGAACGTATTTGCCGCGCATCAACGTTTTTGAATACGACTCTTCAAAGCTGGACGCCTCGGCCTTGGTCTTGGAAGAGCCATATAAAAATGACTTGAAGAGGCTCGGCGCCAGGCTTTCGTCCTTTTTGACTTCCTTTTCTCCATCAACTTTGGCATCGTGTCGTAGCTGGGCCAGAGTGGGATGGTGGACTAAACAACAAAGAAGAGGTTAGATTAAGAACGACAATTAGCAATTGGCGGTACAGGGCACTGACGTGAGTTGTATTCAGCTTTATACTTGTCTAATTCGCCTGCATGTATATTGGCAAAAGATGGGATTCTTCTATTGGCGCCGGAGACAACGCCAGCAGAGGAAAAGCAGCGAATGCCAGTGGCGGCACTGCCAAGTCTAAATGATCTCAACATTGAATAGTTAGAAAAAATGGTAATTAATAGCGAGAAAGAGAATTTTTTATAATGATAAGAGATAATGAAAAAAAAATAGGATAAAAGAAAAAGAGGGAAAGGAAGAGCATATGGGACAATGGTGGTATTTATACTTTTTTTTCAAATTAAAGCTTATTGATGGCGTTGACACGATATGGTAATAATAATTAGATGGTGGAGAATGTCTAATCACTAACTTTTACCAGTCTAATTAATCATTTGCTTATATCGCTACCATTCCCTTTTCTTGCCGATAGCGCTGCACCGCAGCAACAGTAGACTAAACTCAGCAAGGACAAAAAGAAACTCAAATTTAAGGCGATGATTTGAGACTTTTTTTTAATTTTGATTTATTTACTTGTTTGCTTATTTAAAAGCTTGGTGATTTGTCTGTGTAGCGCTCTGAGCAGATGAATGGTCAGTAGGAAGCTTAAGAGTTGTTTTGCGTTGATAAAGTACACATGGCTGTTTTTTGTTATTGTTGTAGTTGCTATTGTTTGGTGACAGCTGTTATTACTCGAGAGGGTTCTGTCTTTATATTTTTTCTTTGCTGAAGTCCTGTCAATTTTTTTTTCTGACTTTTAATTACGGCTATCCTCTTTAGTTACTTAAACTTGATAAAGAATATCGCATTTGTACGTTTAAATTTTGTTTTCATATGAAGTATTGGCTTCAATAGATCCATATTGCCTTCTTTTTTTTTTTTTTACCCCTCCTTCACTTCCCCGTCTGACGATGATGCTGCTTCAGCTCCGCTGCTCAAAAAAAATAAAAATGTGGGGGAGTTGGGATGTATGGTACTAATTGGGTTATGGGCTGAGCAGAATATCGGTTGTCGTTGCTATTGTTGTTGTTTTAAATACGATGACGTCGTTTCATTAGTTTTAATGTGTTTTTTAAATCTTTTCTCTTAAGTCATATCTACAATATCCGTTGATATCCTTGATATTCACGATAGGTGGCTACTAACTAGCTAAAACCAGTCAGCTTCGTTTCTGTATGAAGGTTAGTAGCTATTTAGACCCTCTACATTTATTGCGGTGCGCTATTGTTGCTGTTGTATACCGGATTAATGGCATCCGTTATCAATATAACCACAGACCAAAAAAAAAAAAAAAAAAGGGTTTAGGTTATGTCCAAACAAGACTTTTCTCATACTAAACGTTTCACTGCTTTTGAATTACACATTTGCTGTCATCGTCAGTCCCGTATATCTGGGTCTGAATGTGAAATGTACAGTACGAAATGTTTTTGCAATTCTACACACTCTGGATGTATATACTACACTACATCTAAACCCACATAATCTAAGGCAGTAAAAATTAAAATAAAAGAGAGATTACTCTAAAGATTAAAAGTAGGGTTTGAATATTTTCTCTCACTCCTGACAATTTAAGCCTTCTAGAAGCATAGTTTTTAGACTTCTCAATGTAATTTATTTTTACTTTTATATAATGTTTCCTGAACATCAAACTTGAAAATCTCATTTGAATAAAAAAAAGATTTTTGACAAACTCAATTAATTCAATGATTTGTGCGCAATTAATTTTTTATTTGAATCAAAAAAATAAAAAACCGCCCCGTATGCACTTTCCTTTCAAAGACTTTCCTGTCAAATGCCCCCTCCATCATTAATTTCATGACAATCTAGGCAAATCTTCACGTGACCTACCAATTGTCTCCCAAGGAAAGAAAAAAAATCCAATATTATTTTTCTTTTATTTTTTTTTTTTTTTTCATTCATTCTTTCTTCAAATATCACCAACCATTTACCTTCTTTCTACTATTTTTTTCATTCCATTGTTTTTGGGTGATAGAGACACTTTTGTTTTTCTGGATTTACATTTTATCTCTTCTCTTTTCCTTTCATTTTGTCCCGCTAGCATTTGATTTACCACTATGACCGAGCTTACCCATTACACCATCAAAAGTACGTATAGCTCATGTTCAAGCCACTGCGAGTATTTCATAATCTTACAATATCATTTCGGCTAACCTTGTCTTTTTTTTTTTTTTTTTGCTCTCCTCTTGTACAGACGGCTGGTTTAGTGAAGTCTCAGACGATAGTTTCCCAGGCCAGGCCATGCAGCTTCGGGTAGAAAAAATTCTTCACGTCGAGCAGTCACAGTACCAAGATGTAAGTACTTCCCGCGTTGTTTTCTTGTACCTTTCTCATAAGTGTTCCGAAATATCGGAACTTTTCCCCAAAGAAAAAAAAAAAAATGTTTCATTTTGCTAACAATTTTTTTTTCTTTCTCTGATTTTTGCAGGTGCTGGTGTTTAAGAGCACAGATTATGGTAACGTTTTGGTGCTGGACGGTGTCATTCAGGCCAGTGAACGAGATGAATTTGCGTAAGTCTAGTTATCGGCAAACTCTTATTTGAGACTATCAGAGTTCTAATTTTTTTTTCTTTTTTTATTATTGGGTTTCAGATACCAGGAGATGATCACTCACTTAGCACTGAACTCGCACCCAAATCCCCAGCGCGTGCTGGTAATTGGCGGCGGCGATGGCGGCGTGCTGCGCGAGATTGTCAAACATGAGTCCGTCAAGGAGGCCGTGCTTGTTGAGATTGACGAGTGCGTGATCCGAGTCGCAAAGCAGTACCTCCCGGACATGGCGCGCGGCTTTGAACACCCCAAGGTCACGCTGCGCGTTGAAGATGGATTCAAGTATCTCGGTGAGCTAACCACCAAGTTTGATGTAATTATCACCGATTCGTCTGACCCTGAAGGCCCCGCAGCGTCGCTTTTTGGTGTGCCCTTTTACAACCTGCTCTCGCGCTCGCTTGCCGACGACAACGGTATTGTCGTCACGCAGTGCTCAGAAAACATTTGGCTCAACCTCAACTTGCTCAAAGAATTCCGCGACACCTGCCGGAAAGTCTTCCCCGTGGTTGAGTACGCCTACACCACCGTCCCCACTTACACGTCCGGTCAGCTTGGCCTCTTTGTTTGCTGTAAAAACCCCGCTGCTAATGTCAAGACTCCCCTGCGGAAGTGGGATGAGGAAACTGAGACTACAATCAATCGCTACTACAACAGTGCCCTGCACTCTGCCTCATTTGTGCTCCCGACCTGGGCCAAACTTATTTTGAACAAGAAGTAAGCATAATCTCAAGATAGACAGGTTTAACAAGAATGGAGCGATATAAGTATATGGTTCGTGAGCAGCAATAGGCCAGCAATGATACTTGGTGAATCGGAGAGCTGGTGCAGAGTCATAGCAGTTATGATGTCATGCAACCATGCAGAAGAGAGGGACCATTCGACATTAGGGCTTCGGCCAACGGTTGCCCAGGCAGTCAGAGCCCTCATTGACGACAAGCAAAAAGAAAGAATTTTTTTTTCAAAAAAGACAAAAAAAAAAAAAAAAGCAGCAGCAACGACAACAAAAGCAATAGTAGCACTAAGCTTACGCGTATTTATTTTTATATCAATGTATATTAATTCTGTTATAGTGATACCTGACCCAAAAAAGTCTATATAGATTGTTTTAGTAATTGTCATGTTTCCGTGATTCCCAAATTCTAAAGTTCTAAGCTCCTACGCTTGTGATACTTTGAAACTCTTTACAAAAACTGTTTCGTGGGAACTAGGCTTTCATCATTTAGTACACTTGATAACGCCCTAAAGACTGGAAGTAGCTTACAAAAACCAATCAATCCATAGCTATGCCTTGCAGCTATCAAATCCTCTAACAATAAAGCGCTTCTTACCTTTCAGATGCAAGAGAATATTAATTGCATTTTTTTCTTTCTTTTTTTTTTTTTATTGGCCATCAAGTTATTGAAAAAAAAAAGAATACTTTATGTTTCAATAGAAAAAGAAAGCCCTACGGGGGGCTCGAACCCCCAACCTTGTGATGACTTTGATTTCGCAAGCAGCGAATAGTAAGAGTCACACGCTCTACCGATTGAGCTAGCAAGGCCAATTTACATTTTACTTCAATCAAACATTATTATGAAACTTTTGGACACTTTTAAGACACTTAATTTCCTATTTAGAAAACCCTTACCTCAATTCTCAGCAATCCGGGCAGTGGCTAGGTGTAACGGCATTTTAAGGCAAAAGCTGGTTATACGGAATTTTAAATGAACATCAGTCTTTATGGAGAACCTGAAGTTTTACTTTTTATTTTTATTTTTCATTTTGTTTATTTTTCATTTTGTTTTATTTTTCATTTTGTTTTATTTTACATTTTGTGATTTATTGTATTAAGTAATTTTTTAGTATGGCCAACTGACTGGGCAAAAATATATTGAATTGAATTGAAATTGAAAACCCTTACCCTTACTTTCCCTTACACCATCTTGAAGTTTATTATCATAACTTGTACGAAGGACCTTCTTTTTCCCCAGTCAAGCATTATTGACAAAATATTTGATCATATAGTTGAGTAGTTGTTTTAGTAATAAATAAAACTAATTATCCATGTATCTAAACAAAAAAAAAAAAAAACACGGACTTTAAAACCATTTGTCTCGATGAGACTGACAAAGTAGCGGGGGGTCAACGCGTATTTCAAGCTCTCGCGTTTCAATGGCGTTGCGGATTCTCCATGAATGATTTCCATGTATTGAGGGAAAACTTCATTTCATAAATACTATCGGATACATATTGTTTCAAGAAATTAGTCGACCTTGTAAAAACAAAAAAACAAAAAAAGAACCATTTGACGGATTGTAATCTTGTCACTGCGGATGTTTATGTACGCGTAATGTTAAACCGCTCATTAAACTTGACTCTCTTTCTTCAGCGTTAGCGGACCATGCCATCTCAAAAATTACGCCAAGGGCTTTTAAAAACCCGGGCTTGCAATAACGGAGAGGTCATAGCAATTTAAGAGGTTATCCGTAATCTGTGTTGTGTGCTCTCTGTAACACCTTAAAAGTAGCTCCATTCAGCTTGTGGTGGTGCTCGTTTTATCTTTGTGTATGGTGCTTAATTATTCAATACAAACTTGTTTTTTATAAAGCGTAATGGCGTCAAAGGATTTACCTAAGCTAATGGTCTAGCTATTCAAGTCAGAGATCAAAGCTAGCTGCTGATAATTTATCCCAAGCCCGTATTGTCTTGCTGCCTACTAAATGGTGCGAGCAAGTTGCTGGCCTTAGCAGGAATTTACATTGTGACTTTACTTTTAGCAACCATTACCGTAGTCATTGGCAGCGGTAAACACCATAGCCAAGTTAACATTAGATTCTGAAGCTCATACAAAGCTCATTAGAGTTGTCCATAAAAAAGAAAAAACTCCACTAATATTTGCGGACTCATCACAATTACATTTCTTTTTTCAGGTATAATATTTTGGCTTCTGGATGCGTGGCGATAAAGTGAGGAAGCGCTTTGGTGATAATGATAATAATACGGTGATCCGTACTTTTATTTTGTAATTGAAAGTCGCAGGCGTCGTAGCAACTTCAAATTATAATTCTTATAAAAGTGAATGCAGGTCTCTTAATTCTTTTTTTTTTTTTTGCTGCGTGTCGATATCTGGTATTAATTTGAAATTGTTTTTTTTTTTTTTTTTTTTTTTTTTTTCTCCAAGCACTAAATTTTTTTGGAGTGAATTAATGATTATCAATTTAATACGGGTAACAAGTTATAATCTTGGCACAGGGATGTATTGAGAGTGCGTTGAGAAATCTCAATTTTTGATCTTATACAGGGGGCTGAAATTCCCAGAGACTAGATAGAGAAAGAATCAGTTCATTGTCCTTAAATCTATTAAGTGACTATATAATGCATATTTTTCAGTAATGTAAAGCTATATAAATAATATTTTTAAACCATGACGCTTTTCTCCCTGGCCATAGACTTTTGGAGCATGCCAGATCCCAAAATGCGTATCCACTAAAAACCCGTTCTTTCTTATTTTTATTTATATTTTGTTTTTCTCCCTTTTTTTTAAAAAAAAAAAAAAAGATTTAACAGTGAGTTTATTTTTTTTTCTTAAATTGTTTCGTTTGCAATTAAGCCTCTGGTTGAAGCGCAAACCCCGCGCCACAGGTCTTGAGAAGCCGGCGGGCGGGGCCGTTTACAATCACGTCAATGGCGCCGCCAGCAAGGCGGTACGCGCGTGAGTCAAACTCCCGGCTCTCGCTGGTCGTGGTGGTGGGGCCCGGAAGCAGCTCGGGGCGCGGCACGCGCAGAAACACAAGCGGTACGGCGGCGCCGCGCAGCAGTGCCTCGGCATCTCGTGTAAGCCCCATGGGAGCCATGAGCAGCATTATTGTTGGTAGCGCTGCGGTCGGCACCACTACTGATGTTGTAGAAGCATACGAGCGCATGGCAATAGTACCAGGAGAATCAACTAAATGTTTATACAAGGGGCCTTCGTCAACCTGCAATAAAGAGGGACACATACCCCGGTAGTAGCCAAAAGTCGACGTTGTTGCTAAAATGTAGGTGCCTACAAGCTCCCGCATTGTTGATGCCGATAAGGAGGTGGCATGGTTTTTGCACTGCACTAAAATTTTAAGGGCGCTGGCTTGGATACCCCTGGGAGAAGTTGCAGCACTTGTAGTAGTAGTGAAAGCACTATTGGCGGTAGAGGTGGCTGCCTGCAGCTTGACCACCGCCGTGGCACCAGAATCAGGCTTAGATCTCGGGCTACTTGTGGCGGCACGCGCCACGGCGGGGTTGACCCAGAGCCCGCTGAGATCAACCCCGCCGTCGCCGGGTCCCCCTCGCGCCACGAGGGCGTGGAACCCAAGCCCGGCATTGCCGCTGCTGCCCAGCCGCCGCAGCACTTCCAAACAAGCATATTCATAGAGCGCGCCACGGTGGTGCGTTGACCCTGTCGGACTCCGGTTCCGGGCCTTTAAATGGGCCAGGTAGCTGGCAAAACAAGTGGGCTTGGCGCGAGCTGGTTTTTTGCTTTTGTTGTTGCTTCTGTTATTTTGGGTTAATTGAGATGTTGTAGTTGGAAATTCTCCGAAAGAAGTGGAGGATTGCGGCAAACTTTGGGATGGAGCGAGGGGCCAACTGCCAAATCCTAATAAAGCCTTGGGTTCTGGTAAATGAGAAAGGGGTCGGTAGGTAGCGGCAATTGAGCTAGATGAACTAAAACAACGTATAAAGAAAAGCATGATAAAAGGGTGTGTGTTTTTTTTCTCTTGGTGAATATGTGAAATATAATAATAAAGATGGCGGTGGAATGTAAAAAAAGAATTTAGTCAATTTGTAACTAGAAAACTTGTAAGCTTGTGGGGTCTATTGACTATTTTGTCAAGTTAAAAATTGAAATATACGATTATCACTAAAGTATTTATATTCTTTGAGCCAAGCTACAAAACATGATTAACCAGATTTCTTTCAAAACACAGCTAAGTTATTAACAAGCCGGTTTCTGTATTTAGTGATACAATTATTTTTTTAGTAGTTCAAAACCATTACAGTCAATTGTTTTAAAAATATATATATATACATAGTTTGCTAACCTGTCTCAGGGAGATATTTTCAGCAACGTCTTTTTTTTTTGTTTTTTTAGTAAACAGTGTCTACAATCTAGTTCAAGGCTCAGGACCGGTACCTTAGAAATAAAATGAAAAAAAAAATAAAAAAAAATAAAAAATAAAAAAAATACTATAAATTAAAGAAATAGAAAATAAAAATAAAAACTGGAAAAAGACTGTCCTTTTTTTCATTGTTTTAGATTCAATTTTGATACACTTTTGAGATCTGATTGTCTATTCCAGATGATGCTATATTGTGCAAGGGTTTCTCAAACAGTTTTCTTTTTTTTTTTTTGTTTGGTTTGTTTTCCGTCAAGATGCAACAACCTAAGTAAGAATAAAAACCAGATTATAACAAGATTTCAATTTTTAATTTACTTATTATTAATTTTTTTTAAAGCCCATAATTGTACCAAAACAAAATTGGAAAGCAAAAAAAAAGGAATGGTATTTTGTGTATGTGTGGTGAGCTAGATTTGTTTGGTTTTGTGATTTACAAACTCATTGTCAAGACTCGATTGGGAAAGCCCGTTTTGCTGTCTTTTTGTTGTTTTTTTTATTTTCATTTTTGGGATTTAATTACTTGTCAATAATACTTAGGATAAAACAAAAACCCTTTCACATTTTGTTTTTGAGAAAGCCCAAAAATAATAAAAACTCTCGTTTTGGATCTCTTTATTAATTTATATATATCTCATGGTGGGTTCGTTTTATTTGTAACTTTTTTCTCGAGACAAGAATTAGACACATTTTTTACTCCCGATAGAGGGGGAGGGTGTCAGTCTATCTTTTTTAACTATACAATCCACTGTCAGCATTTTTTTCATATATATAAATATATATTCTTAAACAGTTCATCACCCAAATTAATAAAACAATCCATTCTTTCTTTTAATAATAATGCTATGATATTAACTAGCAAAAATAAAATGTACGTAATTACACTTACAAAACTAAATTCAAACAAGAAGGGAAAAAAAAAACACTTCAAACGAAACAAACTTTTCTTTTTTTGGCGACAAAAAAGCAGCAGCAACAGAATACACAGAATTACTGGAAGTCCTCGACAGTAATACTCGAGTTGTTGCACATGGAGCGGAAGACACCGTCCTCACGCATAAACAAGTTGAAAGGTGAATCGAATTCCACAACTTCACCGGCCTCCAACACCAGAATCTTGTCATAGTTGATGATGGTCCGCAGGCGGTGCGCAATACAGAGAATCGTGCAATGCGCAAACTCCTTGGCAATGGTAGTTTGAATCTTGTTATCGGTATGAAAGTCAACACTTGAGGTGGCTTCATCAAGAATCAAAATCTGCGTGTTGCGAACCAGTGCACGCGCAAGCGCCAGCAGCTGACGCTCACCAAGGGAAAAGTTGGTGCCGTCATCATTCACAGTTTCGTCAAGGTGAAATTTGACAGAATTAGTAGCAGTGCCGTTTTGGACCTTTTCATACTCGCTAGAGTCCAGCAGCCATGCGCGTCGCAGCGCGTTCCAAAGATCCGTGTCGCTGGCCGTGCCAAAAGGATCGATATTACTCCGCACGGTGCCTTGGAATAGTACAGGATCCTGGGGGATAATTGACAGTCGCGAGCGAAGCTCATGCAAACCAAGGGTAGAAATGTCAAGGCCATCAATCTCAATGCTACCAGAGGTCAACTCGGTCAAGCGGTACAAAGCATGCATAATGGTACTTTTACCCGCACCAGTACGACCACAGATACCAATCTTCTCGCCCTTTCCAACAGAAATGTTGAGATCCTTAAGCACAGGAGGCAGAGTAGGTTGATAAGCCATGAAAACATGGTTAAAGTTAATCTTGCCCTCACTGGGCCAGGATGGGTCAGGAGCAGTGTCAGGAAGGTGAAATGGAGCCTCAGATTCAAGCTCTTCAGCGTACTGGTAGATACGCTCGACTGCATTCATATTATTTTCAACACTGGCCATTTCTCTAACTACCAGTCCCATCATGGCAACAATCTGCAGCATGGAAGAGACAACAAGACCAACAGAGGAAGGTGAGATCGTAAACTGCTTGGTAACACAAAGCATGGTAACAACAATAGTCAAGCACGCACCGACACCGTCAAGTCTAATACTCAGCCATCTTTGGTTCACAAGGGTCAAGAAATAGGCAGAGTTCATTCTGTTGAGAAACTTTTCATTCAAACGAAGGAAACGGCCTTGCTCCCGGTAAGCAACAATAGTAGAGGATCCGGACAAGGTTTCGGAGAAATGACTAAACACCTTGGAGCGGCCCAAAGAGTCCAAGCGCTTAATCTCACGAGCAGAAGCACGATAGTAAGAAGCAGCGGCAAGAAAGACAATAAATAGACCAACAAGGGCAATGGCAAACCAGGGGAGGTAGATAATAATTAGGATAAAAACGCCAATTACACTGGTACTAGACGCAAGGAACAGACGCATCTGGTCACTAAACTCATTGTCAAGAGTGTCAGTGTCGTGGGTAAACCTGTTGAGAATACGGCCAAGAGGAGACGAGTCAAAGAAATGCATGGGGGAATGTAGAACACTTTTGACAGCCTTGCTGTGAAGGTTCTTACTTGTGCGATTGACAACAATAGTCAAAATAAAGTAAAAAGCAAAGTTGAGCAACGACATACAAACAGCAAGCATGACAAAAATGCCAATGTAAAAGCCCTCGCTGCGGCCGGGAAACTTGAGACTAGTCCAAAATGAGAGCCAGACGTTGGTAAACACTTGAGAAAACGTAGCAAGGATGACAAGCAAAAGGAAAATAGGAATAAACGTCCATTTCAAAAAGCCAGTGCCGTATTTGATAAAGGTCATGTAGACGACAAGCTTGACAGCATCTTCCGCTTTAGACTCGCCCTTCATCAACGCGCCAGACGCCTTCTTGTTCTCAGTGATCTTCTTCTTGACTTCTTCCATCTCCTCAATTTTCTCGTCTTCAACATTCTCCTCAATCTCCTCCTCTTCAGACTGATCGTGGTCGTTGTACTTCATGAGATCATCAAACAAGGGCGTGGATTTGCGGAGTTCATTGGCAGTGCCAACAGAAATAGAGCCAGTCGAATCCAGAAAAATGACACGGTCAGCAGCAGCAATCATAGAGAGTTGGTGGGTAGCCAGAATACGGGTCTTGTTCTTAAGTAGATCAAGGAAACAATTGTCCATAATGAACTTGCCAACATGAGCATCAACGGCACTCAAAACATCATCCAAAAGAATGATATCAGAGTCTCGGTAAACGGCACGCGCAAGGTTGATACGGGCCTTTTGACCGCCAGACAACGTGATACCTCTTTCACCGACTTCAGTCTGGTCACCACCAGGCAAAATCTCAAAATCACGGGTAAGCGAGCAGGCCCGGATGACCTGTTCGTACCAATCACTCTTAAACTCAGACCCAAAAGAAATGTTATCTCTGACCGTGGCGTTTTGAACCCAGGGCTGGCCACAGTAGGATAGATTACCACCCAATTTGAGAGAGCCGGTCGTCTTGACCATGGTACCAGCAATGGCAGAAAGCAAACTTGACTTGCCGGAACCAATAGTACCGGTAACAATGATAAACTCGCCGCGCTTAATGTTGAGGTCAATGTTGTGGAAACCAGGGAACTTTACATGCGAGTCGTTAGCCTCCTCAGTAACAGGAGTTTTTTCATTAATAGAGTCGTCGTCCTCGTCGTCAGCTGTCCTCTCAGTCGAGTTAATGGGCTCGACAACAGGAATAGGGGCACCATTAGCCGTGGTAGTGTGCTCTTTAGTAAACTGGCGAGTAAGCTCCTTTTCATCTGCCTCGGCCTTTTCTTTGTCTTCGTTCTCCTCTTTATCTTCAGTCTCCCAAATAAAAGAGCCCTTAGAAATGACCACGGCATTGTCGTGAAGCTCTTCAAAAGTGGAGCGCTCAATGTAGTCATGCATTTCAGGAGCAGAAAGAAAACTTTCAACCCGGGTCAAGGCCTGGTAGGCATCAGTGGATGAAATGATCGAAAGAGGGAGAATCATCAACGGCATTCTTAAAATGTTGAAGATGGATAGAGACGAAAAGACAGTGGCAGGATTCAGATATCCACCCGTCCGGGAGAGCAAGATGAATGAAAGCAGACCAGCAATGGTAGGGACACTGATAAACACAGCATTAAGAACATTTCGGAGAGCAAGAAGCTTAAAAATCACGTAGGTCTCTTTGTTTCTAATATCAGAGACCATTTTAAAGTAGGCATCTTCCCAGGAGTAGAACTTGATAATCTTCATGGATTGCAAAATCTCGCGCATAAGCGAGACTCTGCTGTCAGTAACCACGGAAATCTTCTTTCTTCCCATGACAATCTTGCGGCCCACCGAGACAATTAAAAAGAAGGCGCATAAACAGACGGCAAATCCAATGAGACCGGGAGCGCCAATATTGACCATAACAATGGCAATGGCGATACCAATCGACACAGGGAATGTCCAGGAAAAGTGAAACCAGCCCATGGCAAAGTCGACTCTGTGACAGTCGGTACTTAGCATGTTTGTAATCTTACCGTTAGGAAAGGAGAGACGTGCCTTAGCAGAGATCTTGAGATTTTTAGTGTAGATTGCATGAATGAGAACGGCTCTAGCCTGAGCGCCAGTGAGCGTAGAAAAGTAAAAGAAAATGTTGATGAAAATGGCAGAAATCATAAATAGAAAGGAGACACCAAGGGCATAGCCAACGCCCGTGCCAATGTATCCGTTGGGAATCATGGTAAATGCAATAAGATGTCTAGTGAGATATGGGTTCATGGTGAGGCCGATGTCAGATAAAAGTTTTGCGGCACCAGCAGCCCAGTACTGCCAAAAAAAGGTGTCGTTGAGCGCCTTGAGTAGCGCCCGGCTCTCAAGTTCGTGCTCATCAACGTCGGTGCCGTATTCGTCAGGTTTGTTGATCTTTCGGTATTTTTCCAGGTTTTTTTCAAATCTTTCGTACATCACCTGGATGGATTGGGGCGTGCCCTCTAGCGTCCAGAGATCCTTTTCGGTGATAGTTCTTAGGTAACCAGTCTGAAAAAAAAAAAAAAAAAAAAAAAAAAAAGGAGAAGGAATGCGGGTTAGTAGGAGGAGATCCAAGCCATGCGATTGTACAAGAAAAAAGTCAAGAAAAAATACATACGGATAGCAAGGGCGTGATCCAGTGAAATAATAATCTTGAGAAAATGTTGGCATCGAGTTCGGGGTAAGGTTTTTGTTCCAGTGGGATTGGTGGCACCTTGGAGCCAACAAAGGGCCTCAAGAACCTTTTATTTTTCTTGGGAATAGAGTCCTTCTCTAAGTTGTCCGACATAGTGACAGCGAGCAAGCAAAACGAGGAGGAAGGATAATTTCAGTGAAGGGGGGAGGGAAGAAAAAAAAAAAGAATAAATAAAAAAGGAGGAAAGAAAAGAGAATCTATATATTCTTATATTAATATTTAGAGATTGTGTTTACTGATTTCTAACAAAAAATTTTAACTCCGTTGGAGTTAGATGGGGTTTAAGAAACGGCGTTTATTATGGTAAGCCGCACATTCTTCCAATGCTTTACAGTGCATATAAGCAGAATAAAAGGAAGCTTTAAAGATCGAGGTTAGGCCCTGGTATATCTTTATAAACTGAGTATATATATATATATAAGTCAAAGAGTCTAATTATTGATAATAAAATGATGATGACAATAAGAAAACAATGATGACAATAAGAAAATAATGATGACAATAATACAATAATAATGACAATAATTGGACCAAATGTTGACACTGTCGGAAGCAAAAGAAAACCAGCGATCACAACGGTTTACAATGGCTACGATAAGAACAAACAAGAGAAATTAAAAGGTGAAACAAAAAAAAAAAAAAAAAAGCCCCCCAGTGTTCCTATGAAATATTCTTATAAACCAACAAAAAAATCATTTACTCAGCTATGTCCTCAACTACGTTGTAATTGATCCAAACCCGTATATATACATTAAAAACATACGCTTTTTGTTTTGCCGTTTGTTCTACACATTTTTCGGATTCGTCAACTGTAGGTGAGTTACGCTTATGTCAGTCCTGCTTGGTTTGTACGATAAATGCAGTCATTTCCCTACCCAATACGCCACATTTATGTCCATTGACTGCTTAGTTCGGAGGTTAAATACTCCGATTCCCTCCCTTCCAAATACAGTTAGACTTTGCTATGGGGGAAAAAAAAAAAAAAAAAAAGCTTGACTATTTCCCAATTGGATTACCAGCGTCTATTTCTTATATGTTGTATCTCTTTATTTTATTTTTTCATTAATATGAGTATTATAATCATTGCATATATGCTAGACATGACTCAGTGGCATAGTTTGCATCAACATAAAGGCCGAGAGTATGGAGGATCTCTCGGGGATTGGGTGCTACCATAGTTATTCTAAAACTGTTCAACCGTCGCAGAGAACTTCACAGGGCCTAGAAATTTTCACACGACGCAGAGTTAACACAAATGGCGCGGGAAGAGGTTAGACACTACAGACAGTCATCGTGATAAGAAACCTAGACATAGCTTTTAGCATTCTCCCTCGAATTCTTTGGCAACCCGCGCTAGTTCCTTGACAATTCGTGCCGCTAATGACTCAGCGTCAATCTTCCAGTTGGACACTGCCACACGCACCGCTGGCTGGTGGTTCCATTGCGTGCCGCTTAGGGAGATTGCCCGCGATGAGTTGATACGCGATAGCAAGTTGGCATTTAACACGTCTGATTTCGCTTTAAACATAACAATGGTCGAAATCTCTGAAATGTCATCATCAGGCAAAAGATCATAGGTATCACTGGTGACAATGTACTTGGCAACCAGTCGGGCTGCTCGGATCGAAGCGTCGATGAGCTGCTGGTAGCCTGTGCGCCCATAAGCCAACAGCGTCAAGTAGAGCGGCAGCGCGCGAAACCGCCGCGAATTTTCAATGCCCTTGTCAAGCGGGTTCACGGGTGCGCCCTCAGCTGATGCAAGGTACGCTGCTCCGGGGTTTTTAAAGACAGATTTCAATAGCGTTTCGTCGCGGCAATAGAAAAACCCACAGTCGTAGGGCACATTGAGTGACTTGTGGGCATCGCCCGTAATACTGTCGCCAAGCTCCAACCCGTTGGTCCACTCTATGGCTTTGGCTTGGTATTCACTGGTGTTGGTGCCTCTAAGTGCCGATACATAAATACCAAAAGCGCCATCAATGTGCAGCCACGCGTGGTACTTGTCGCACAGCGCTCTGATTTTGGGAATATCTCTTGTGTACCTGCCCGTGTTTACCTCGCCAAAACTAACGACAACAATAGAGCCCATGTTTGGCGTGGCAAGGCGCTCCTCAAGCTGGACAAGGTCAAAGCACCAGGGTTTACTGGCATCAGAGACTGACATAGCCGCGTTCGAGCCCAGCCCCAGCACAGCGCAGGCCTTGGCAATGGAGGAATGTGAGAGACAGTGTAGCACTTGCATTCCCTCAAGGTTGGCAAGTTTCATGGCCTGAAAGAGGCCTATCTCGCTTGTTAGCGGCGTAGCGCCGGGAGAGTCTGGTCCTGCGCGGGCAGAAATGTGCTGGGCGAGCACGTGCTCTCGGCCCACAGCCAGCGCCAGGATGTTGCTGGCAGTCGCACCTGTAGTCACAAGCCGGCCCTTCCAGACGCTTGGGTCAAGGTAAACAAACTCAAGGATAAGCGAAAGCGTCACATTTTCGACAATTGCTGCCAAGGAGTCGCCGTAGCGGTGAACATTCTGATCAAACAGCGAGACAATGTAGTCACCAACGAGGGCTGCGGGTGTGGCGCCACCAGTAACAAAACCAAGGTAATTTTCAGAAGCTTGGTTGCTGAGTGCAGGCAGCACGGTGTCTCTGACAAAAGCAAATGCTGGTTCAAGCCCCAGTCCAGTTTCAGGGAGCGTTTGGATGAGACGCTGAGCGTGAGCCGTGAGAGTCTCAGTCGAGGGGAAGGCAGCATCAGTCGACGGAGAGGCGTTGGTGTACCTATTAACGGCTAATGACTTGATTTGGTCAAGAATCTTTTCGAGCTCTTCGGCGGAGGGCTGAGGAATGGGAAGCGACATGGTATTCTATAGTGATTGTGCAAAGCTGATTCAAGAAAGTGAAAATTTAGAATTAATGAAATGATCAATTGAATATATTTATATTTTTATAATCAAGAGTTTTTGCATTTGACTCAGACTTTTTAAATTGGTTCGTATACCTGCAAGCAATGATAAATGGCGTTGTAGTTCCCAGATCAGAGCTAGGCCTTTTATCGGCCCCCCCCCCCCCCCCCCCCC
>JAJMRT010000172.1:0-40306 GCA_030558065.1 Geotrichum phurueaensis
AAAAAAAAAAAAAAAAAAAAAAAAAAAAGTCCTATTGGTTTGCATACACTTAGTAAAAGACATATAGAAGACAAAAACATACAATCAGCACAAACACATTGTAGATGATGAGCGAGCTGGACGGGAAGGGGTAGCGCGGGGGCAGGAAAGAAGAAATACAGACAAATAGGGTTTGGTGACTGAGATTTATAGGAAACAAGAAATATGAAAAGCGGGCCAGCGCGAGGTGGCAAAGGTACAGTAAGATGATGACGACGGGCGAGGCCAAGAGCGCTGCGACCGAGTCGACAATGGAATTGATCTTGGAGCGGGGATGAGAGGGTTGAATAAAATGATGATGGTGGTTTTTTCTTTTGAACTTATTATAGAACGTGATAATGGAGTAAACGGTGGCTGATCTGGATGTGTTTGCGCGATAAGAAAGTCACATAGATTCAAGCTGATTGCTGATATCATCGAGCTCAGACTTGACATGGAGGTAGTCTTGTTGAAGCTCCTCGTACTTCTTTTCCCATTCTTCGACCGAAGTCTCAAGTGTGGTGACCTTGCGCTCAAAGTGCTCAGCCTTGACGTCGGTCAGGCGGAGCTTCTCAGTGGTGTCTCTGAGGTTGTTATCAGACTCCTCGAGCTCCTCCTCGAGCATGGAGATCTTCTTGGTGAGCGACTCATTGGCGGAACCGTGAGCCTCGCCCTCTTCAGCAGCGCCCTTGGCCTCGGTGAGCTTGGCCTCAAGCTCCTCAACCTCAGCCTCAAGAAGACCATTCTTGTGAGTGAGTGATGCAATCTCTTGGTCCTTGGTCAATCCCTCACTCTCAAGGGTTTTGATCTGCTCAAAAGCCTCTTCGGCCTGCTCCTGGGCGGCCTCGGTCTCCAACTTGAGGGAGTTGATTTTCTTGAAATTTGAAAAAAAAATAAAAAGTGTTAGTTGGCAATTTTTAAAAAAAAAAAAAAAACGGCAGCAATGGTTGAACGATTGCTTCATTAACAATTGCGCCAACATACTTCTCTTAATTTGTCCATTGTGTCTAATGAAGAACTGGCTTTACTTGATGATGATCTACGTGAAGGGGTATACTAACAGAAGTGGATAAAGGAGAAAGAAAAAAGAGGGAAAGAAAAAGGAAGACAAAACAAGAAAAAAATAAATAGAAAAAAAGCGAGGTGTTTTTTTTTGTATATATTATATTAAGCTTTCTATTTTTGGGGGGTGAGTGAGGACCACTTGTAGATTTTGCTTTTACATCTGAAGGGGTATAATCCTTATGTTGATTAGAAAGAAAAAAAAGGAGCCTTGAATAAAATAGAAAAGCTACAAACAAGATTAGATACTTCAAGAACAAAAAAGCCATTGATCTGAACCATATAAAACTCATTCAGTTGTAATCTAAGACCAGTTTGAACTGCTCTAGATGAGGACCGCTTCGTCTCTTTGGCTTCTGTTGTGGCAAAAGGTGCGAACGTCAGTAAGTGCGGCTTTGACCCATCCCAGAGTTGCCTTTCGTAGCAGCAACTGACGACCCGATTACTTGTCTGTATGGGGAGAGTCTTATTCTATGCAGCAGTTTAGAATTTCATGTGTAGATCAACAAGTGGACGTGAACTGTTGCAACAAAAACAGCCGTGATATTGAACTCATCAATCTTTTAAATGACTTTGAACTCAGGGCCTAAATGGACTTTAAAGAACAAGTTGACTGGCTTCCTGAAAAAAAAAAAAAAAGTTCAGTTTTGCTCTATATGCTCTGATCATTACGCTAAATTTGTGTCTGGCAACGGTAGGGTAAATGAATATGAAATGAAAACTGTGCTTATTTTGATGATTAAATCGATGTTTTCTTATGGGACTAATGGCGTAAGCAATTGCCTAATACAGACAGAAAGTAAACAAATAAACACGATCACCATCAACGCACTCAGAGGTTTCCTCGTTTCTTTAATACTCCCTTCTTACGATCCTGCCACTTCTCACACCATCGCAAACACCATTAACTTTTTCTTACCGGACTAAGTTTTTGCCTTTTTAAATTTTTATAGGCTAGCAGCGCGTACATTCATATTTTTTTGCGCTCTGATTATCACGAATCTGCGTGTTTGCCTTCTTGCCTTAAACATCCTCATCGTCGCCACTACCCCTGGCCTTTAGTTCAATGGCTCTTGGATCACCTCCTAAACGCGCATATCGGCCATCGTCCGTGTTAAACGGGGGATACGCCAACTCTGCCGTGCGTCCGCAAACTCCATCGATGCGCCGTCCAACTTCGTCACTCTCTCTGAGGTCACCGACGCCCAACCAGGCACGCCGCCCCATCACGCCCAACTCAGCCTCCACCTTGGCCTACTCCCAACACAGTTCATCTTCATCACTCAACTTACAGGGCAAGGACAACGTTTACACAGGTAACATTAAAGTAAGCGTTAGAGTCAAACCGCCTCTCAGCTCATCTGCAGCGGTATCAACATCGCAAGACGGATCAATTACTACTTTTAACGACACCTGGATTGTGGACTCAGATCGCCAATCCATCTCTACTAAGGACGTGGGCGAGTTTACCTTTGATAATATATTCCACGGACCTATAAGTAATGCTAATATTTTCGAGTCTTCAGTTAGCGAGCTTGTCAATCAGGTCATTTCAGGCTACAACGGTACCGTGTTTGCCTACGGTATGACTGGTTCCGGTAAAACTTACTCCATGCAGGGATCTCGCGAAAATCCCGGTATCATTCCCTTGTCTGTGCATGCCATCTTTGATCTCATCAGATCGCCACTTGTGGATCCGTCCCGGTCGTACACAGTCAAGGTCTCATACCTCGAAATTTACAATGAACATCTGCACGACTTGCTTGCTCCACAAACGCCGTCAGATGAAATCAAACTGCGCGATGACCCCCAGCGAGGGGTGCGGGCACTGGGACTGCGAGAAGTCACGGTCAACTCTCCCCAGGAGCTGATTGAAGCGATTCAAAATGGTGATGCACTGCGGCGCACTGAAGGTACCGACTTCAACGCGGTGTCGTCACGTTCTCATGCCGTTGTGCAGATTATTATTGAGTCTAGTTCTAAAAGCAGGCCTGGCGCGGCAAATGCGGCGCCCCGAATTTCCACTTTGTACCTTTGTGATTTGGCAGGATCGGAACGCGCTGCGTCGCAGACCGAAAGACGTAAAGAGGGCGCTTACATTAACAAATCGCTACTGACGCTGGGTACCGTCATTGCCCGGTTGTCAGTGACAAGCACAAATACTGCCAACGGCAGCGGCAGCAGCAACAGCGGGCACATTCCCTACAGAGACTCAAAACTTACACGTTTGTTGCAGCCCGCACTGTCAGGAAAAAGTCTGGTGAGCGTTCTATGTACAGTTGATGTGCTGAACCTCAATAACAGCGTTGAAACTATCAGCACCCTGCGGTTTGCAGCAAGAGCGAAAAATATTTTAGTGAGCGCAAAACGTAACGAGGAGGCAAGCGACCCGAATGCCAAGTTAGTAGAAAAACTGCTGGCACAGGTGGATGTGCTGAAAATAGAAAATATGCAGCTCCGGTCCAGCGGAGCCGGTGGCGTTAGTACCCAGGCTATGCTGGCGGATATTACAGGAACTTCGGAGATTACCACGAGCGCGGGGAATAGCGCTCTCATGTCGCAGATTGCACAGCTTGAAGCTGAAAACCGTATTTTGAACGAACGTGTCGAACACCTCGCGCGGCTGTGCGATGACAACAGGCTCGAAGAGCTGATTGGGCTTGGTATTGACGACGAAGTTGTCTCAAGCCCCGTTACAACCACATTCAATGGCACATCTCGCTCATCGTCTATCTCGTCAATGGTTTCAGAAGAGGAGCACCGGCGCAAGGAGAACGAATACCGCTCGTACATTGCGCATCTCGAGAAGCAGCTATACCTGCAAGAAGTTCAGAAGCGCAACAACATGGCATCGCCAGATATGAAGGTACCTTTAAACAATAGTTCTGCCCCTACCAATATCTTTCCGCCGATACGACCAGCATCTATTTTGTCGGCGTCGGGTGGATCAACCCCCGGATCGGGCATTCCTCAACACTATGCTGACATTATTGAGGATCTTAAAGAAGAGATTGAGGAGCTCAAGGAGAGCAACTCTGATAAGGATCGTATTATTTCCACGTTAAGATCGATCAACAAGCGCAAGGAGAATCTCACGGCCCTGTCAATGTCGTCTCCGAGCGCTTCGGCAGTGGCAGCAGGCTCAAGCTCGCCTTCTTCAAACCACTCTTCTGCATACTCACGCTACTACTTTTCCTCTTCGCTTAACAATGCAACGGCTGCCGGGGATATTAGCAACAGCCAACCAGAAAGCACGATTCCAATGGCCATCACTTCAGACGAGGTCAAGGAGACCAGCGCGGGATTGACGGCTGACAGCGCAGACACGACGCTGACAGACGCGCCTGAGTTTTAGCCGCTGAGGCCAATATCTTGTAGTTTATTTTATTATTCATATATATATAATCTTTATTCTTTTTCTATTGTAGCCCACACGCCTACACTCAGAGTTCACAAGTTGCTGCCCAAGATTTAACGTATATCTTAAAGAAAAAAAAAAAAAAAAAAAAAAAAAAAACGGCGATGCAGTGCATTACCAGAACGGGCATGGCAAATTGTCAGCCCTACGAACCACAACGTGGTGCCAGTTCAGCAAATGGAAATGCCGAAGAGAAAAAAAATTAAAGGTATGATGACCATTAACAACCACCAATGACCTCGAAACGTCGTAAAAAAAAAAATAAGCATTTTGAGATAAAATGAGTAGGTATGCACTAAGAAACTTCAAAAAATATATATACATCACAGAAATGCTGGCATCGGATTTTTTTTTTTTTTTCACTTAGCATTTTTAACTTAAAAAAAAATTGGCTTTATACTTAAAACTATTTATTTTTTTTCTTTTTCTTTTTTCCTCTCTGATTTCTCCTTACCATTGCCAATCCAACTGATCTAGAATCTATAAATTTCAATAGTCACTAGGCCATCTCAATATCAAAGAAACACAGTATTTTTATATAGTGCCAGGTTTTTTACTACTACTACTACTGCTAGTTGCAAGATTAGACCTACATTTATATATATATTACTTTTCTCCTTGACACTCATTCTCTCACTCCTTGATTTGGTTTTATTTCTGTGTTGTTGGTTTCCAACTCGATTTCAAACACCCTTGGTTCTAGCCTAGCATGCGGATAAGAGCTTAACGTTCAAGGACACCCTTTCTTCTTATTTACCCCCCATCAACATTATCAACAGCACCAAAAAAAAAAAAAAATATTTAATAATTATACATCGATCTCGCTAGTAACAGCAACTGAGCACACGAGTAAACAGTATTCTACTCTCAGCATTTTATGAAGTTTGCAAAAGTATTCCAGCAGGTGCTTAAGGAAGACCATATCCCCGCCGAATGGGTCTCAGCAGCAATCCAATACAAAGCGCTCAAAAAATGCATCAACCGGGTCGTGTGTGAGCTGGAAGAGTTTGGCCTGGAGCGCGACATTCTACGTCAGTTCCTAGAAACCCCAGCATCAGATTCTGCAACTGATCTGGACAAGAATAGCAGCAACAGCAGCAGCGGCAGTGAAGAGGAAATTGCACCGCTGATTGAATACGGATTTGAGCACGGGCTCATGCCCAAGCTCACCGTGACGCTTGACCCGCGCTCCGAGGCCTACGCGCGGCTCGAACGCCTCCCCCAGATTAAATCCAGCCGGCTCTCCGTCACGCGGCTGCAAGACGGCGAGAACCACACCACCGGCGAAAGGGTCAAGATTGAAATCAACCTGCGTTCTGACAATGAGTTTTTCAACATGCTGCTGACAGAACTTGACCAGCTTGACCAGCTCCGGCAGCAACAGGAGACGCAGCTGCTTGGTCTTATCAATGAGCTCTCGACGGTGATTGCCTCTGTGGTTGAACCGACGTCGCACTCTCATCATCACCACTTTCTCTCCTCGCTGGCATCAGCGCAACAGGCCGACATGTACGTTTGGCGGGAGATCTTTAAGGAGTATATTGAAGCCAACATCTTTTTTTCTACCATTGAGGCCGATTCTGGTGCCCATGATGCTGAGCATGCGCGGCGCCGCCTGCTCTTTTTTGCACAAAAAGTCATGGGCGACCGCCACGAGGTGGCGGCTATGTCCTTCCGCCAGT
Source organism: Geotrichum phurueaensis (assembly GCA_030558065.1). Classification (NCBI taxonomy): domain Eukaryota; kingdom Fungi; phylum Ascomycota; class Dipodascomycetes; order Dipodascales; family Dipodascaceae; genus Geotrichum; species Geotrichum phurueaensis. Next base: position 6,181 of record JAJMRT010000172.1, read on the forward strand.
TTGAAGCGGATCTGGCCACAGAGCTCGAGGCTACAATGAGCCAGGGCAGTAATGGCGACGAGCTCCAGCCGCACGCGCCGCCGCCAATCGAAGAGATTGATGACGAAGATGTGTACAAAAATACCCAGGGTCCTTACTCCAAAGCGCTTGGGCTCCTTAAACGCGTCAAGGGTGCGAGCAACACGGGCAATGGCATCAAAAACAAAACAATAAACAACAACAATGATAATAATAATACTAATAATAATAATAACAATAACAATAGTGGCAAGGTCAATGCCATGATAGCCGCGCCGCCATCAAACATACAAACCTCCGCCGGCAGCAAGATCCGGCCCTCACCCAATAGCCTTATTCTCCGGTTCAAGCATCCGGCGTCACGGTCAGCGTTTAAATCATTCTGGGTGCTCAACCATGCCCTTTTACAAGCGCTGCAATTTCAAACCCTTAATCAAACTGCCATTACCAAGATTCTTAAAAAGTTTGATAAGCAAACGGCGCTTAACTCGCGGCACACGTTTTTCCCGCTGATCTCGTCAACTGCCGCCGGGTCGCCTGGCGGCGGTGCCTCGGTCAACCCTTCCTCGTCGCTCATTACCACCACGGGAGTCGCGCAGTACCACCCGTTTGTCTCCTCCAGCCTTGCGAAATCCATCTGCTACGTCATCTCTGAGCGGCTAATCCCCGTAACCCCGCAAATTGATGATTTCCTTTGCCCCATTTGTACGTCAATCACCTATAAACCAATTCGTTTAGATTGTACCCATATCTTTTGTGTCCGTTGTCTTGTGCAATTGCAACGCGCCGGCGAGGATCGGTGCCCCATTTGCCGACAAAATGTTGTTTTAGACGCTGATGAACGCAATTTAGACCACGAGCGACTTAAATTTTTAAAAAAACATTTCCCCAAGGAAACCAAGGAAAAACAAGTGGAAACCGAGCGCATCATTGCCAAGGAACAAATGGATCAACTTAAATCTTCGGGTGAGTGCATTGTCATGTAGCCGGTATACTGATTACACTTATATATTATCAATCTTTTTTTTTTTTTTTTTTTTTTTTTTTGGAATATGATATAGAGCCATTACTACTTCTGCTATCAGATTTTTTATTATAATTATTCTCTTAATACTTTTGTTGCACGCTATATATATAATAAATTTACTCAGATTTCTTCCCGCTTCAAGTTTTTAATTTGTGCTGCTTGGTTATTCTACTAGTTATGGTTTTCCGTAAGTTTTTTTTTTTTTTTTTTTTTTTTTTTTTTTTTTTTTTTTTTTTTTTTTTTTTTTTTTTTTTTTTATTTGATAAGGTTATAGTGACACTTGGTTATCCGGCGCTGCTGGTGCCACTTGAGCTTGCAGGGATGCACGAACCCATGAGCATGAGCACAAACTCCACAGCTTTATCTAACCCAAGCTGTAAATCCTCCTTATCATTGCTGGCTGACCCTAAAGTGCTGGTGAAGCAAAGTCTTGACATTGTCGTCCCATTGACGGGGTCAGCGCGCTCATACGCTGCCTCGGTGTGGGTAAGCTTGCACACCTCGGGGAGGTATGGCATTACTTGGGTAAAAAACAATTTAGAGCGGATTGTAAGGGAACGGGAGCGCGGCGCTGCAATAAAATCAGAACCAAGGGGAATAAACCCCTTTTGAATAGTGACAACTGTCTCCACGCTGGTAGCTGATGATGGCGGAGGTTCTACTAATAGTGGCGGCAATTGGGAAAACTCTGGTGATGCTTGGATTGTCGCGCTGGAGATATCATCATCCGTATCTATACCAAAGGTCAAAGCAGAGTTGACGTTTTCATCTGTATTTTTTGTATCCGCAGCTGGTGTGGCTGTGGTAGCAGTAACGACTCCTATTATCGATGTTGTTGGGAACTTTTTAAGCCTAGTGCCTGTACTTGAATCGTTTACGTCAGCCTCTAATGTCATTACTTCAGGGCTTAGGTTTAATCTGTATTCTGATTGAATCTGTATCATCTCCCAAACCTGCTCAAGTGTTTTGATATTGTGATATACGGCACCTTTGGGCTTTGTTGATTTTCTTTCTTGGAAGGTGTCTGAAGGCAAATTAACTCTACATCTTGTCCTTGTAGAAATCGGTGAATGAGAACCCCCTAGTTGATCTAATATTTCTAAAAACAGAGAGAGCACCAGATATGTCTCTGTCCCAGAGTCTGTGAGACTCAAGGAAGACTTTGACAGTACGTAGCTGATTTTGCATATACTCCCATCTCTATTTTCATCTCCGCTATTCTGCCTTGTAGTTGCTTGTTCGGTACCGCCCATAGTACTTGCTCCTAGCCCAGGTACCACTTCCCACACTGAAGAGAAAGCAAGGGATTGAACTTTATTAAAAGCCTCTGGGGCCAGAACTATTGATGATGACGCCAGCATCATTTTTGTTGCCCTTGACAACGTGTATTCAACCGGGACCATAAACCGCAGCTTTTTAAGAAATTTGCCTTTTTCGCTCTGGCTTGCGCTCGCCTTGGGGGCTGAGGGCAATAATTGCAACGGTTCAATCATAACAATAGCATAAAACACCTAAAGGTTTATTGTCAAAAAAATCCCAAAGGGAAAAAAAAAAAAAAAAAAACGTTGTTAATGATCTACCACTATGATAGCATTCCTAGCAAACTCAAATTGATGCTCATAACAATCAAATACCGACTGGCTATTGTGTGGGAGAAAATAGAAAAAAGCGCAGGTCACTAACAGACAACAACTATCAATGAATAATGAGCATAATTTAGTGAATTTGCTCAAGTCTGGAAAATGTAAACCTCTCGCTAAACCACCTTGTCAAGCTTCAATTGCCAGTTGAATTCGATTTTAATTGTCAAGATATCAGCAATGGAATTATGAGTTTTTTTTTTCATGCAGGTAGTTCACGTGTAGCAGATGAGAGTTTTAACTTTTGATCAACATATATAGCACGATATGTCGAAAAAAAAAAAATACAACGCCAGGGGATGTGAAACCGTTTTTTTTTTTTTTTTGTTTGTTTGTACTTACCCGTTTGAGCAAAAAGGAATCGTGGGTCTCAAAGGAAACCACTTGTTCATGACTCCAGCCTCTGCCACCTGTAGTACTTACGGATGAGTAGTCCACTTTAATTTGATCATTGGTAACGCCGTCAGCCACGGAAATGGCATGGGAAACAAGCGCTGGAACCTTCGCTTGCGACACAAGCACTTTAAACTGACCCATACTTATATTTTCGAGATAACCAAGATCACTTTTGTGTGTGTTTTAAATCAAACTATCAATAAATTGAATTTGTAGTTACACTTGTTAAAAAAAAAAATTGGTTAGTTTTGTATGAAAGAGACGCGCCATGTATTCATTAAATAAAAAAGAAACAATTAAAATTATAGAGAAAAAAAAAAGGACAAGATTTTTTTTTTCTTTTATATATCTATAGTCTAATCCCGGTAGTGACAGGTTGTGTGCCGACCGGAACAATAGATGCGATGAAGAAGACCAGCCACAACTACCGCAATAAATACTCCATCTAAAGATGGTTGTATGCAAGTTTGTTGGGCGATCCTGCCGGCAGGTCTGAGAGCTTACCATCATTATAGTTGCTAATCAGATCACGCACCTGCTCCGGCGTATAGGACTGCTTGTCCTCCTGCGACCAAAAGTAACTTGCAAGTCCTGCGACAAAGGGAGAGGCCATAGAGGTACCACTCATATATTTGTAACCCGTGGTAGTATCATTGGCAACAGAAAGAATTGAGACACCGGGGGCATAGACGGTGACACACGAACCATAGTTTGAAAAAGTGGCCGCCGTGTCGGTGTAATTGCTTGCTCCCACGGAAATAACACCAGTGTTATTGCTGGACATATCAGCGGGACCGTAGTTACAAGCGTTGGCATCACTGTTACCAGCGGCCGTCACAAGGAGGATGCCGGCATCTGTGGCCTGCTTAATGGCGTATGATCGCGCCTCGGAGATAGCGCCAACGGCAGAATAGTTGATAACACTGCGCTGGCCGGGGTTTTTGTTGTGGTCATCGATAATCCATGAGAGCCCCTGGATAATACGGGAGATGGGCGCACGGCTATCAGCATCAATGACCTTGACACTAACAATGTTGGCAAACTTGGCAACTCCGACATTGTAGCCGGCGGCAATGCCAGCAACGTGAGATCCATGGCCAACGTCGTCAGTCTCACTGTCATCAACAAAATTGGCGCCCCAGCGCACGCGGCCCGTGAATTCCTTGTGTTCAACATTGATGCCAGAATCAAGAATATAGATGGTGGTGTTGGTGCCAGCAGAACTTGAGAAGACGTAGGTCTCATCATCACTGTTGGTCGAAGGCATACCAGTAGTGGGATCTACACTGTAGTCCTTGTGTGAGATACGGGTAAGCCCCCAGGTCGCATTGTTTTGAAGATAAACAAAGTCGTCGGCAGTAAGGCCGTCGAATGAGTCCTGCTCAACAACGGCAACCTCCTCAGATTTGCGGATGGCTTCGACCACGGCGCTGCTGAAATTACCAAAGTAACCCTGAATAGTGTCATGATTAATGTATCCTTTGATGTTGTTTACCACCGATGTAGCCTCGGTATCTTCGGTAGAGGCAGCATGGTCAAGCGTGTTAGCAGTGATAGCCTTGAGAAAATTATGGGTCCGTTCACGAAAGTTTTCTTTTAACCATTTATGATGATTGTCGCGGGTTTCAAGTGAAGTAGATGGCTTAAAAATAACAATAAAGTTGTTGTTGGTTTCGACATTGGTTGAAGTGACGGTGTCAATGGCACCAGTGCTATCGCTGCGTTTGACAAACGAATCAGTGGCGGTATTTTCAATTTCCATAGAATTGTCGGCATCCAAAGAAGCCGAATCAGCGGCGAACTTGACGTGGCTGATAATGGCACATTGTGCGGCCGCAGCGTAGGCGAGTAAGCTGAAGAAACGCATGAAGAAGGAAAACGAGTGTATGGGCAAGTAGTTGATAAGTGTGAACGGGTGGACTGGAGATATGAAATTCACACGTTACTCAGGCTTTTAGCAGAAAGAAAAAAAAAAAAAAAAAAAAAAAAAAAAAAAAAAAAGAAAGAAAAAAATAGGAACCATAGGAAATCAAAAGGATTAAAGAAGAGGACGACGGTGAGGTTTTATACTTATCTCAATGTAATTATATATATATATTTTTTTTCGTAAGTTGCACAGGGAGATACTCCGGTAGAGACTCTAGGGGCCTAGCTGCCGAAGTGCAAACTGTCTGACGTTTCCGTCTTGCGTACAATTATTTCCAAGGATTTTTTCGGTTTTTTTTTTTTTTTTTTTCTTTTCCAAAAAAGTTTCGTCAGTGTTTCCCGCGTACCTTGAAAATAAAAAGGGACCATAATGCTCAGTGAAAAGAAAAAAAAGAAAAATCAAATAAAAGTACAGTGCGTACGCACATACAAAGTCTACAGACCGCATCCGGCAGTGTACTGTACTAGTACGAGAGATGGGTGTTGATACTGCACGACTTGGGCTGGATTGGGACATGTGAAAAACCACCATATGAATATATACATGTAAATATAAATAAATATAAATAAATATAAATAAATATAAATAAATATAAATAAATATACCAAAACCCTCAAAGGATTGAGATGTTGAGATACTGTACTTGTATGAAACTCAACCATAATCTCTCATAATAATAACAGTAAACAAGGTAAACCTGTAGCAAACTCATAAAGTCTTAGACACGTCTCTATTTACAAACTGTAAGCTTTTTTTGGCCAGTAGTTACTCTTTACGCATGAGATAGTAAGTGGCACCTTGCTTCAAAGTTAAAAAAAAAAAAAAAACGTCATCATCAGCTTTGCATGGACAAAAACAAAACTGAGTGAAATAAGGGGGTGAAGAAGAGAGAATAATAGACAAATCAGTTGCCTATGAAATCAATGGCAATGTTAAAAAAAAAAATAATAATAATAATAAATAAAATATTACAGGTAAAATTGCTGGATAGTTTACTTGCAACTACTTTGAAAACCTCTCCCCCCCGCTACACTGTGTATAATAGCTGGTTGAATTACAATAATTGTTAATGTTCAACCATTGTAACATTTCACCAAGCATTTCCTTTGGCAATAAAAATAGCAAAAAAAAAATGTCGAATTACAACAACAGCAGCAGGAATAGGTCAAGTAGTTTCACAATGTATTAGTCGCTGCATGTTATATAACACTCACTAATAAAGATGATCATTTAACTATACATGAAAGGGCCAAGACTTGAAGCAAAGCATTCAACGTTTCAGATTCATTGATTTCTATCATTCCAACAACTATTTTTATCTCTGTGTCTCTGACGTTTTTTGTTTTTTTTTTCTGGAGGGTCTATACCAAATGTCAGTCAATATTTAGCTTATAATTATCCTTGTGCGAGCAGTTCATATGTAGATTATTGAACCCGCAGTAATAACTGGTTTTAATATTTGCTACTGCTGTTATCAGTCAAACAACTCCAAATTGGCTGCTTTTTTTACAACAATAAAAAGAAATCACAATCATCTATAAACCACATTCATGGGTTTTTACAATTGAAATGGAGCAGTCAACATTGTCCTATCCGCAACAATAGCCCAAGTGTGAAACATGATACCCATTGCTACTGCTATCACGGAAAACCCCTGTACCATTCTTTTTTTTTTTTTTTCAATTATAGATCTACACACCATCACGATCCAAAGAAGAAAACAATATATAATTAAAAGCAGTACAGTGCTAGATTAGCACTGAAAAAAAAGAGATGCTTTTTTTTTTTTGGCGGTTTAATTGAGGAGTGTCTCCTACCTCCATTGCCATCTACACTACATGTATACATAATTTTATGAAGATAAAAAGATTCATCGTTACAAAAAAAAAAATATATATATATATATATAATTATATGAAGCCTTGGCAGTCAGACCTCTCTCTTCTTCCCCCCTAATATATAAATAATAATCTAATCTATCATGTATAATTGTATCTATTGTTTTTTCTAATAGCTGCTGTAGAGACTAGTCGTGATATCCATATACTCGTGCAATTCGTTAATGCTAACTTGTTTGCAGTCGTATTAAAAAAAAAAAAAAAAACACCATAAAAATGAAAATCATAGTGAGAACTCTTTTTTTTTTTTTTTTTTGGCCCGCCTTTTCTTTTTCACCACTCGTTGCACTTTTTTTCCTCTCTTTTTACTTACTGCTACTACTACTTTGCCATAATTTCATTCAAGTTTAGAATATCTCTCTAGTATAGAGAAAAATATGGCATAGAAATGAAGAAAACTGAATTGGGTTGGTATTTTTTTTTGCTGCCAAGGGAATGGGGGCCGTACAAGCTCTCTTATACATATGTCTAAACTTCACTATCTGCTGCTTCTCTCCAAGTAATAATCTCATCAAGTTTTAAAAAAAAAATTCTTTATTTCAAACAGTTTAAATCAAATAGAATAAAATAAATCCTCGAGGTTTGAAAAAAAAAAAAAATCTTCAAACATCTAATTTAGTCTATTGAGAATTTTCACTTTATATAGTTCTAAAAATAAACCACGGTTTATCCACTACCCCCAGCCGCAGTGGACCTTGGCTTTCACTCAAGCCCATACAACCTAGAAAACAGTGGGTTTCATCAAAAAAAGAGTGGTTTCGGCTAAACCATTCACTTCTGGTTGGCACCTTCTGTCAGGCCCTTCCGCACCGCCAGCACCGAATCCACAATCACTGCGTCCACGCCCGCCTCAATCTGCTCGCGTGCAACCAACGGATCATTGTTACGCGTGCCGTAGGTAACGCAAACAAGGCCGTTTTCCTTGACAACATTGACAAGGCGCGGGCATTCAACTAGGGGCGTACTCTCGCTTACAATTCCCAAAAGATCCCACCGTTTCGCCAGTCGGACAGCCTCTTGCAAACTGCTAGCTCGGGTATCATACATGGGCGACGTGCCGGCCTCGGTCAAGAAAAGTACTGGGATTGAAGGTTGTTTCAACGACAGCATGATTGCAACTTCTGGATGGAACGATGAAAAAATAATATCACGACCCGCTGCATTGTCGTACACGCACTTGAGCACTGTGTCTACCCATAAATTCAGCTCAATGGCAAATGTGTCCATGTCTTCAGCCTGACTCTCGTCTAACATTGGATACTTGCATTCAATGTTAAACCCAACATTTTTTGGCACTGTTTTGAAAACATGCTCAAGGGCCATGACTGGAGCTTGGATTGAATGGCCTCTAATGTTAGACTTGAACCCCTTCAGCTTGAAATCACGCGTATTTTTCATGCGCTCATCCATTATCGACATTTCGTACCCCTTCTTCTCCGAAAAAAGTGACTTGGACCGCGTCTTGCGATGATTGCCATCGTCGTCCTCACTACTGTAGCCGCTAACATCGCCCTTAGCCGACAAAGAAAGAGGTGAAACACGACGTCTTGAGGTATTATTGCCGGTAGCCAGCTGCTGTTGCTGATCTGAAATACTCAAAAACTGTTCCAACGTGATTGACTGAATGGGAACGTCAATACCCGTCTCACTCACTAGAAAATCGTGGTATACGACAGGGACCAGATCCTTGGTGAGCTGAACGTCAAACTCAACATAACTGGCACCAAGGTTTGCTGCCTGAATAAATGACTCAAGAGTGTTTTCACCTAGCTGCAACGATTTGACGCTGGTCGAGTTCTTGCCAAGTCCACGGTGACCCACAACACGAGTAGTAATTAGCTGTTTCCAGTATGTCGCGGACTTCTCGACTCCAATTCCGGGATGGTTGAACGCATTGACAACTAGAAACTGAAATCTAATCTTTCCCAAAACGTCTAGTGTTCCGGTCTCAAGAATCGGGATAGTGATTGTTCGATGAAGACTGCGCAATTTGTCACCACTGGTCCCGGCTAATATATCAGAAACCAAGCCAACACCACGGCCCAGAATCCGCGTCTTATTTCCATGGTATGTAGGCACAATGTCAAAGTAAATAGTCGTGTTTTGAGGCTCATCCGTATTCTCCTGATTCTTGATGTAAAACGCAATCTGCTCCATGGCCTGACCATCAGTGATAGGCAGGTCAATCACAAAAGGCTCACTTTCGCTGTCCTTGCACGAAATAACCAAAGAGAGTGCCGTATCAAGCTGCGTGGAAGAAGCCTTTGAAAATGGCACCCTATCCAATTGGATTGGCGGCGCAGTTTCGCGCATGTCCATGCTGCCCAGGTTCAACAAAATCAGCGAGTTACCTTGTTGCAAATACCTATGGCCAAATGTTTTAACTGCGGCATTGTTGGAAAGAGACGATTTTAAAGATAGGTCTACTTTAGATCGATTCTCGTCCAACTCTGGCTGAGGAGAGCCTTCTCTAGAACTCTGCTCAGGACTTTGACCGCCGCTTTTAATCTCGCCAGAGGTAGTTTTTGCCAGGCTAAGAGAATTGTCACCATTGAAAAAGAGAGGAACACCTGGTAAGACGGGGGGTTTTGTAAGCTGCATGACCTTGAGATGACCACGCAAGCACGCATGCTCCATGGCTGTCCAGCCTGATCCGTCAACCTTAGTAATATCGCAGCCGGCTTTGATGAGTAGCTCGCACACTTGCTCATTGCCTTCAACACTAGCAACAAAAATGGGCGTCCAACCGTAGGTTGTTTCCTTGATCTCCAGGTCGGCACCGTATTCAAGTAGAATCTTCACACAGTCGATATGATTAAGTTTTGAGGCAATGTAGAGACATGTCTCATTAGTGCTAGAATTCGACACATAGTTGACATCGAGTGAGTGCTTTTCAAGTAAAATACTCAACAAAGCAGCAGAGCCAAGACGGATCGCTACGGCAAGAAGGTTTGAGCTATCATGGAGCTTGGAGACACTCGGATCAACAGAATCAAGAATAGTCTTGGTTGTTAGAGGATGGTTGCCTGCAACTGCAAGTTGAATGGGCGTGACACCATCACTGTCTTTCCACTCGGGTCCATCAAATCCATTACCACGATCAATGAGATTCCATTTGATCATGTAGTCAACCACAACCTTGGTTAGTAGCTTAAGACCATATTGAGCGGAGTAGTGAAAAGGGGTTCGGTTGAACTCATCTACAGCAACCAGAGCTTTGTGCTGTTCTTCAGGAATATTCTCAAGGATAAACACGAGCGCATCGACCTCGTCATTTGAGTTAGCGCCATCACTACCGTAGACATGCGAGAGAGTATCCGAAACAGCGGGGGAAAACGCGGGGTTTAAAAAGAGGTTGCGTTGCGCCGAGGGCTTTGATTTATCAATTGAGCTGCGCTGCTGACGAGCATTGTTGATGATCAGCTTGTGGATAATGGTTCTTCCATTGAGCTCGTAGGAGTCGGTAAAAATATTTATATGTCTCAACAGTACCTTAACGCATTCGTACGATTTGTTGGAGATACCTTTGTAAAGGCATGAAACAATTGCCTTCTTGGGCGGAGTGTTGTTCTGGATAAACTCTGCAACAGCATCTGCGTTGTTTTCAAGGACAAGTTTGCGGAGAGCTGATGCCGCGTCAGAATTGACTGATAAAGAGGAGCCATTTGCTTGTGAGATGGACAACTCAGACAGTGCATTGCTTGTGGTTGTCGACCGAATTATTTTCTCGGTGTTGCTATAAGTAACATCCCCCGAGATTAAGGGCGACAGCTCCTCGATAAATAAATTCACTTGAGAAAGCTTTGATTCCACAGACGATACGTTTGCAAACGGCAAGACTAGAACCTTAGAACTAAGGTACTTTTTTTGCGTGTTGATGTGAATTTTCTTGTCAAGCTTTTTGAGAATCTTAACAAATCCGCGCTTGTTTACCTCAGAGTACCATTGAAGCTTGCGAAACTGAGAACGCAGCTCAAGAATAGTACCAACAAGATCTTCGAGCTCTTCCGGATCAAGCTCATGTGTTTTGGGATCCAAAGGATTGTATTTCTCAATCAAAATGGTTAGGTGGCGAGTGTACTCATTCAATTTGCCGTTGAAAAACTCATCGACAAGCTCAGTGTTACGGTCGAGCATAAAAAAGAATGCTGATCTCAATGTTAGAGTGAATTGCTAAGACTGTATCAAGTTGAAATAATACTTACGAGTTAGCTCCTCTTCAGAGAGCTCATTGTCGCGGTTTTCATCTGCGACGGGGGCTAAATCTGTAGAGGGGGTTATATGTTGCTTGTTTTGGAGCTGCTTGATGGCGCGCTTGAGTTCCTTGTAGTTCAAGTAATGGTTACTGGAAGAGAACGTGATTAACTTTCGGTCCAGTCAAATTACTTGGCATGCAGCATAGGGGAGAGAGCAGTAATAGTAAATCTTACCTCCATTCAGGTACCTGATTACGGGAGAGACTGTGAGAATTATCGTTAGCTGGTGGGTTCAAAGAGAAGCTTTTGTCTACTAGGAATCAAAACTGAAATCAACGCTCAAAGTTCATAGTAGACGCACCGCTCTGTAAAAGGGGTCAAAATCATACTTTTTGCCAAACTTCATGATTGCGAAGCGGGAAAGAGAAATTGCTAAACGATTTTAGGGAGTATAATGTGAAGAGAAGGTGAGGTGAAGGAGAGAAGAAGAAAAAGAAGGAGGAAAAGAAAAAGAGTTAAATAGTTTTTCGTTGTTCAATTAAGGTACAATACCCGAAATCAAAAATGGTATTTAGGGGCCTCGAGGAGGGGAATGGGCAAAAAGGGCGGATGTGATTGAACAAAATCAAAAAGAACCAATAATACTCGGAAAAAAAGACCAAATATGAATAAAAAAAGAGAAAAAAAATATATTTAATTTTTAATCCGATACGCCATACACACATATCTCGATACTACTGATAACATGGATATCAGTCGCAATTTTCAGCAATCACTAGGTTTGGCACCGTTTCTTTGGTGCAAAACTCTATTGTCTTTAATGTACATATCTTGTAGGTTTTTGAACAATACCCTGGTATTCAATTTAGAACTGCATGTATCAATCTGTTTTAGCGTGTCATTTTATTACCTGAAAAGTTTTGCACCGATATTTTATGCAACATTGATATATGATCAGTATATTGTTTTTATAGCTATTTGAAATTTATACATAGAAGACATTAATACAACAAAAATAACCCTCTTAGTGGGGAATGCGCCATTCACTATATATTTCATTCACTTCGATGGCACCGAATTTCCACGAACTTAGTCCGCGTGTCAAGAGAAACCCGACATGATCGTCACTTCAGTGCGTCATGTTGAGTGGGAGGGCAAGCCAGTCCCTGACAGGCCATGCAACATTGATATCAGCACTCAAATTATCATCCATATAAAAAAAAATAATAATAATAAACAAGCAAATTAAAACATCAAAACTTCATTAAACTATTATTTCAAAACTTTTACTATTGCTTTTTACAACTTTTGGTCCTGGTTGTTGACGCGGGGCGACAGCTTCAAGGTTGCTTCCTTGATGCGGCGGCCAAGCTCAGGGTGAACCTTTGAGAACATATTAAAAGTATTATCCTGAACAAAGGGGATGGCACCCTTCAGGTGAACCGACACATTGTATACATAGTTGTCCTGCTGGCCAGTCTTGCCAAAGACCTCCCACAAATCGGCGGCCTGTTTGTAGTCACCGGCCTCTTCGGAGGCGGCCCAGTGAAAGTTAGTGGCAGTACCGACCCACTTCTCGTGAGTCTCATGGTTCTTGATTGACTGGTTGTAGTGCAGAGGCACAAGGGCGGTAGGGTAATTGGGGAAAGCGCCGCAGTTGCCGTTCACAGTGGCAGCACCGTCACGCTGGAAAGGATTGAATGCATGGTAGGGGCAGTTGACGGGGATCTGCTGGTAGTTGACACCGAGACGGTGACGCTGGGTATCGGGGTAGGCAAAGAGTCTCGACTGCAAAACGGGATCAGCCGAAGGCTCAATACCTGGAACAGTATGGGATGGCGAGAAAGCAGCCTGCTCAACCTCGGCAAAGTAGTTCTTGGGGTTTTCATTAAGCACAAGCTTACCGAAACGGCGCAGAGGGAAGTCCTTGTGAGGCCAGACCTTGGTCATGTCAAACACACTGAAGGGGACCTTCTCGGCCTGCTCGGGGCTCATGGTCTGAACATACACGGTCCAAGAGGGGAACTTACCCTGCTCAATGTTCTCGAAGAGATCCTGCTGAGCATGGTCAGGGTTCTCACCTGAGATCTTGACGGCCTCGTCGTGAGTGAGGGTCTTAATGCCTTGGTCGGAAAGCATGTGGATCTGAACGTAGTTGAAAGAACCATCGCGTTTCACCCACTTGTAGGTATGACCAGAGTAGCCGTGCATTTCACGGTATGAGGCAGGGGTACCTCTGTCAGAAAAGAGTTGCATAACCTGGTGGATAGCTTCTTGGTTGTTGGCGAGGTAGTCCCAGAACATAGTAGCATCCTTCAGGTTGGTCTGAGGGTTTCTCTTTTGAGTGTGGACAAAGATAGGAAACTTAGAGGGGTTTCTAATGAAAAAGACCGGGGTGTTGTTGTAAACCCAGTCAAGGTTACCTTCCTCAGTGTAGAACTTGGTCGAGAATCCACGGGGATCTCTGGCAGCATCAGCAGAGCCCTTCTCACCACCTACAGTAGAAAAACGTGTGAAAGTCTTAGTCTTCTGACCAACATTTTGGAGGAAATGGGCAGAGGTAAGATCGGAAACATCGTCAGTAACCTCAAAGTATCCGTAAGCGCCGGAACCCTTGGCGTGCACAACACGTTCGGGGATTCTCTCACGATCAAAATGAGCGAGAGTGTCAATGAGATGAAAGTCTTGGAGAAGCAAAGGACCGTTGGTGCCGATTCTCTGCGAGGCAAGGGGATCCTTAACGGGGCAACCGTTGGAAGTAGTGTAGGTTGGAACAGCAGACATGTCGATTGTGAATGCTAAAATGATTTGGTCGATGGAATGGATATGGAGGAAGCAAAATAAAGATCTAGAAAGAGACGAAAATATTGAAGTAAGAGAGAACAGGAAAAGAGGATATTTATATTCTGTTAATATTTGCTGATTATAGATAGTCTAAAGAAAGTTTGCTCTGAATAGTTAAAAGTCAAGGCCATAGCCGAAACGCGAGTCTTTGCGCGAGGTGTCAAAAAAAAAAAAAAAAGTCAGCGGGTGATATTGAGTTTGGCTTTGACTGAAACAAGAAGGGCTTGATCATCACAAAAGAAAAGTTCTATGCGAAAAATACAAAAAATGAAATTGACCAACGAATTTGTAGATAATTCAAATCAATAACAAGAACAATCATTGAGAATGAAAAGCCGTTGTGCAGGACTGATGAAAAGCTGCTTTTTTGCTGCAGTCACTTTTGGGTGTCGAGGTTCTTGTCTGCTTTAATTGACCATATGAATGACGCTGATACTTGCAAAGGCATTTAAAAGCAAGATTTTTTTAAATCTTGATATACCAAGGAGCCTTTCATAAAATTCATTTGATTCAAAAATTTTTTTTTTTCTTGTTTACCATTACTAGATATTAATGCTGATATTACGAAGTGGATGTAGATAACGGCAAATTGTTACCAGTGGTACGAAGGGAGTACACTATCTAGACATTCTAGACCTCTGCTCACTGCCCTGAAATTTGTAATACAAAAACAGTAATGATTTTTTTTTTTTTGACAATAAAAAACCCTTTAAGGAGCTTTGTAAATACATATTCTTCTGCTATTGTTGTCTTTTTTGCGTTGCCGTCATAATTAAGCAAAATAGAGGACTTGGTGCATTGACGATTTACAACACACAAACCTGGGTATCTCCGAACAGGGCTTTAATCTTTAAACTGATGGTAGGTTACCAAGTCTGCCAGCTGAGAACTTTCTTCAACTTTCAAAACGATCAAGGCCATGCCGCGGAGTTCAGTCAAAAAAAAAATTATTTTATTCTGGAATCTAACAAAAATCAATCTATATATTTATTTCTTGAAATTTTGAATCATTTAAAACATCTTCAAATTCTAGTTTTCCTTTATCACTCTGTCAAGCTTTAATTATCTGTGTGACGGTAGTCGCTGCGTACTCAATTGAAATCTTTAACTGGTATCGATAACCAGTTATAACTTCATGAACAAACCAGCATTACATTTAACCCTTACCCACTATTAAGCTTACATCGGGATTTCGACGCGAACGTATCAAACGAGCCGGCATTGACTCATTAAAACAATAATATGCATACATATATATATACAACCAGCAGAGCCTAAATGGGGTTATATATCAAGTTTTAAATCTTGCAGAATTGGCATATGAAAAACTAGCGGTATGCTTCTACTCTAAACGTGCTCAATTATTAGAGTTGTGTAGAAAATTTATTATGTATACATATTCGCCATGTTAAAAACAAATTTAGTTCAACATCAAGCTTTAGTATCTGTATAATGCAATAATTACCACCTGTGTTTAGACCGACTTTTGGTCTTGACCATAAATTCGCAGAAAAAAAAAAGCACTCATATTTAGCATTTGGTATGGTCTAAACTACCCCTCTCAAGTTATGTTACAATTTCGCTGGAGTTATAACAATTGTATTTTAGTAGTTTCAAATCTTTTTTCTTTTTAATTATTATCCCGCTTCGCAAAGTACCAAAAAAAAAAAAAAAAAAAGTGCCAGTTCTAGCCGAAGAACCGAGCACCCTGAACTTTTTCCCATTCAAAACATTGTTAAAAATCAATACCTAGAATGGCAAGAAAATGGTCCATAAACAATGAAGAAACACTATTGCATTGAAAAAGAGTAGTATTCTTTCGCCTGTTGGACTTTTGGTAACACTACATATGGGTAGTAAGTTTGTGTGATTTTCAACTTTTCAAAAGTACCCTTTGTAGCTTTTTCAGAGCCTACACATTGATCCCTCTTTCGTGATTGCCGCAGGTTTGCTCAATAGTCGCAGAGATGCAGCCTCCAACAGTATTATGGTAAAGTATGAAAAAAAAAAAATTGAAAAGCAAAAAATAGAGTTTAATTTTTTTTATTTTATCTTGAACTGATAATTGTTATTCTTTGCAGTTGTTTCACGAGGGGTAAAATATAACAAATAAAAGATAAACTTTAAGACATGGGACTAAAATTTAACTACAAAAAAAAATATTTTAAAGCTCTAAAAAATTGATAGAATAGAAAAGAATACTCATCTACTTATCTTCATAGACTTTCACTTTAAAAGCGTAAGATATTGGTACTATTAAAGCGTTTTGAAAGTTTTAAGATCTAATAGCGCTGAACCAGAGGGCTCTCGGTGCTGGGTAAACCATTTTTTGAGCGGATGAAGAACAAGTTTAATTATTGTAGGTAAGAAAACAGTGCCAAGAAAAGCGGATTCGGGCATTTCCCAAAGTTCATTGTTCTTTCCCCTTTGTTTCTGATTTAAAAAGACTCTTTGTTCAATGATTTTAAGAAAGCTGGTGCAAATGTTGTTGGGTTCATTAATGACATTACTATCTTTACAGGTAGTAAGAACATTAATAATAACACTGCAACATTATCCAATGTGCTCCAGATATGTCATGAATGAACACAGAGAAATTGCCACACTGAGTTTGACTATAATTATAAGCTGGGACTTTTGTATGTTCGCAACCCAAACGTAGAGAACCGAGTAAAAAGAAAAACGAGGTCTAAGAAGACATACACTACTTGTAGCTGGCTTAGGCAAACGACAATCTTAGAGGTCTTTAAAGTTATTAGTGGTGGATACAAAGGTACCTTTCGCCAGACATTAAACCAGCTTCAAATGATTGATTGATTGATTTATTATTTTTGTCCGCCCAACCGACATATTATACAAGATTATTTATAAAAGGGATCACTACTGTGTGGTATTTATATAGACAGTGTCTCATAACCGTGAAGACCCATGTTCATTTAATTTCTTTTTTGTAAGCTTTCGCTTTAATTGTCATGTACACCTAACCATTGCCCGGATTGCTGACAATTCTCGTCCTAATACTAGTTCGTCAGTATCAGACCTCCTAATAAAAAAGTATCTTTTAAACGAAAAAAAGTTAAAAACGTCGGAGAGTGATAATCTACAATGGGTTTGTAAGGACTTCTAAGAAAAAGTCCTAACGCCGGTGTGTTTGTGAGGGGCATTCACCTCTCGATATCCAAAAACTAACAATAAATTGTGGCTCTGGATTGGTAATAGGTTACCAATGTATTTTCTGTCATCTTCAGTGTTCAACAAACTACCTCGCGACTCAAGGATTACCCGGAGTAGAGAGTTACGTAATCTGATAAAAATTTTTCACCATCTTCAAACACCCTCTGGAGGGTGGTGAAGTCCTGTTTCCAGGGTTCGGATCTGTCGTTTCGGATCACCTTTGTCGCTAAATTTGGACAAGCTCGTTGAGCCGTCTTTTATTTAGGCTTTAGGTATGCCATGTTATAAAATTGTCGTCTTCATTTGACATTCTGTCGAATTGTCGTTTTGTTGTTGTCGTGAACCACCTCGGATTCATCTCTTCAACAGAAAATATGAAAGCATCAAGGGATTCTCAGAATGAGGCTGGTAATGCTCATTCGCAGCCGTATCAGTAGTCGTCCTTTTGGATAATAGATGAGTTTAGCGTCATCCCAAGACGTCTGCCGTATGATGTATCATCCTTTTGGATAAATGATGAGTTTAGCCTCATCCAAAGACGGGGTGCTTTTAACGTCATCCCAGGACGGAGAGTTCTCGGGATTGATTGATTGATTATTTTTGTCCGGTCAACCGGCATATTATACAAGATTATTTATAAAAGGGATCACTACCGTGTGATGTTTATATAGACAGTGTCTCATAACCGTGAAGACCGATGTTCTTTTAATTTCCGTTTCGTAAGCTTTCGCTCAAATTGTCATGTACACCTAACCATTGCCCGGATTGCTGAGAATTCTCGTCCTAATACTAGTTCGTCAGTACCAGACCTCCTAATAAAAAAGTCTTTTTTTAAAAAAAAAGTTAAAAACGTCGGAGAGTGATAATCCACAATGGGTGGAGAGTTCTCGGGCCAAGAGTATCGTTTTTACATATTGATCCAACATTATATTTGTAACAGAGAAGACAGATTTACATTTATAATACTCGATGCAGTGGCTCAATGGTAGAGCATTGGATTCCAAATCCAAAGGCTGCAGGTTCGATTCCTGTCTGTGTCAAGTATCATTATTTTTTTGTCAATATTACAGAAGTAAGAGACCAAAAGCTCAAAATTAAAAATGCTTACTAAACATACAAGACCGCTTAGCCGTAGCTGCTTGAATTTTAACGAAATAATAGTATAGGATAGTGGTCTTTATGAGTTGGTTAGTTAGAGCAGCTTGGTCATTGAATGCAAATATGTGGTTTAAATTTTTCATGTGCTTTGTATTTCAGGCTTTTTTTTTTTTTCACACCATGAGTGTGTCTACGGATGGGAAACTTTGTGCTAACAGATATCGAAATCTCTAATGTAATCTTACTCAGATATACAATTTTTGCTTATAAAAAAAAAAAAAAACTTCTGAACGGAGACTCCAACTTGAATTTAAAACTTCCAGGAATTATAGTTGTACATCTTTAGGCAAGTCAGCTACTTAGTCCAAAAAACTTGCTGATACTGTTGTAACGCTTAGAATACACGGTTGCAATAGTTTTATAATGAAAAGAAAATAAAAACAATTTAATAAATTAAAAAAATGATAATAATAAAATAAATGGAATTGTTTATAATCATTCAACTAGTTTGATTCTAGCCTTTTCATACGCAATAGTTTATCTCTCTATTGGTTAATAACTCTTCTTTTTTTTGTTTCGCTCAAAAAGAACTATATATATACTATATAGTATACTATAAGTTATATTTATATTTGATATTTGATTAGTTTTCTAAGTACTTTTCGGTAGCGGCTGTTAGGCATTTCGAAACCGCCAAAAGCAACTGCCTACAAGATCACACACGCTCAATATTTAATCATTAAATATTAGTATGACTAGTCATGGTAAAAACCAAAAAAAAAAAAATCTGTACATTTCATACTGATTATCCAAGATTACAATCGACAACTGCGTTAAAAAATATTATTATTCAATGCAAGCTTGATAGCTCAAACGTTTAATAGAACCAAAAAGCATCTCAGTGGCTGAACTATTTTTTTTCACTCAAGATGACATATATTTGAGCAATGTAAAGGTTTTATTTATTTTTTTTAATCAGAATTTAAGACGTTAGATGCATACCCATCTGACACGCCATTTTTTGTGCAAAGCTGGGCTTTTATATTATTATTGCACTTTTGCTGTATACAAGTCTAGATTATATATATATATTTGGCTGCAAAATCTCAAAGTTAACCTCGCTACAAGGTACTGGTAAAAAGTACAAAAAAGAAATCGTATGAGCCGTTTTTTGAAAGTTTGTGCAATGCTGACAATTTTTTTCAATTTTTTTTTTTTTTTTTTTTTTTTGGAAAACTATCATAATTATGCATTTAAGGCATGCTGCAAGACTTGATTGTATTGCACAGGTCATTCTTTCTGTCAGTTTCTACTTGAGAAATGATAAAAACATATTCAAAACCACTGGTCAAGGGGTTATTGGCAAAATTCTTTCCTGCTGGTTGAAAGTTTGTACAATGTTAAAATATATGTATATGTTTTGTGAGCTAGTTTTTCTCAGCAAAAAATTGACACAAAAGAGCAGTTGATTAAGTGAAGAAGTTGGAAAGTTTACTCAAGTAGTCGTGACCTTTG
Source organism: Geotrichum phurueaensis (assembly GCA_030558065.1). Taxonomy (NCBI): domain Eukaryota; kingdom Fungi; phylum Ascomycota; class Dipodascomycetes; order Dipodascales; family Dipodascaceae; genus Geotrichum; species Geotrichum phurueaensis. Next base: position 25,914 of record JAJMRT010000172.1, read on the forward strand.
ACAACCATCTGTTATCAAGTTATTGAACATCACAACTATTCCCAGCTTGTTGTGCTCTAAGATTCAACTGCTTCATCAATGCGTTAAAAATAGGCAGATCAATGGGTTTATGACTACGCTTTGGAGCTCTTGCTCCTTTTTTGCGTTCGCTTAGGTGCATCAGATTTCAACATGATAATTTCCTCGAGGAATTTTGATATTTGAAATAATTAGTTGTTGATGCGTCAGCTGGTAATAAAATTACACACTGAGCTTCCAATGATTCAATTACATTGTAAAGTTATATATATATTGTTTTAGGATTAACAAAATTCATTTTTTTTGTAATAATACGGGCATTATTACCAGCATGTTTATCAAAATTCAAAGAAATAGAAGAATAAGCTTTTCAAGTAATGTATACCTCCAACGTTATCTCCGCCAAATATATAAATATCAATATATATATATACTTATAATCAACTTCTAAGTTTAGACCCTATAACGTGCTAATTGTCACTGATTCAAGCGATTTTAAATCTTTTTTCGCTATTTGCTCTGTGGTTCTTTGTAGAATCACAAATTGCCCAAATTTGGTTCTAATACCATTGGGTCACAATTCAATTGATCTGGGCCTAGAATTCAAAGCTAATACTTCAAGCTCTTGTGTCCACAAAAAGCTGTTAACACAGGTAGAGATACAAAACACATGTTTATACATTTATGCACCGCGCAACAATAATTTATTAAATATATTCGCTAATGTTGATTTGCCACTATTTTAATAAAATCCCAGGTCCTTGAAAGTCACCAATGACCCATGAAAATTCATTAATTTCAGTAACAAAAATTCTATTTGCACGGAAAAAAAAAAAAAAAACGAAAGCGGCGGACAAAATATTTATTGGCAAAAAACTAAATAGGCCCAACCTCTCTTCATATATATTAGCTTTTTTTAGGCGTAAGAGTCGTAATTTTTTTTTTTTTTTTTGGTAAGGCTCAGCCAAGCCGAGGGGGAGGAATGCATATCTACCCTACAACTCTGTGGAAGTAAGCCCAAAGCCGTAAAATTCCCAATTCTTAATACGTCTGCATAGTTAGAAACAATTGCGCCCCACTAAATAGAGATATGTTATATATAATCAGTTTATTGTCCTTATAACTATTTGAAAATTACACACAGAATAGAGATATGTTATTCTTTTCAAGCAGAGGAATTAAAAGTTGGCAAAGAGATTAATTTTTTAATAGTAAGATTTTTGAAGGATTCACTACTTTTTTAGGTAAACACCTGTCAAATAATTGTTTCCAAAAAGGTTTATGGCAAACCTACAAAGAATTTGCCTAGTCGAGATGTAAGTGTACTGGCCCCCAGGCCTAAGAATAACGTCGAGATTCTCCAACTAAAAATGAGCAGCAAACCCAAATTTTTTTTTAGCTTAGAGAGACGTATAAACTGACATCTAATAATAACTTTGACAAAAAAATTGGGTATATCTTGGGCTAAAATCACCATTTGTATATTATTTATCAGTGAGTGTCATTTTTTCTAGATTCTTGAACCTTTTTTTTTTTTTTTTTTGGAAAGTTTCAACCCATCTGGGTTTTGCTATTCACAAGTAATAGATCTAAATCAAAAATTAGGAATCAAACATACTTTCAAGGATGGTCGGGGAGCTTGAAAGAAAATTTTCACTTGTATTGAATTAAATTAGACTGTATAGAACATAATTGTTTTTTTTTTTTTTTTTTTTTTGGGCTACAGCAAATGAACTCTGATATGTGAATTCCCTACTTGTAGTAACGATTCATTTTGTATTAAAAAAATTGCCAACGGTATTGATGTAATACGATTCAAGATCAAATCGAGATTCAACACCGGCTTCATACAACTTTTTATACTCTTACAAATTACAGAAAAAATCAAATGTTAAACTCGTTGTGGTTTTTGAGAAGGTTGAAAGCCTGCATTATTATTGCACGACCTGGCTAAATCACGCTTACTGGATTGAACTATTCGTCATTCAATTTGAATATAAAAGATAGAATTTAACAGCAGTACCAATGATTTTTAAATATATTGTTTTAGGGCTTAAGGAGCTCACTTTACGAGCTTGGTTTTAAACGGCAATCGCAAAATCACTAAAAAAAAAAGAAAAAAAAAGAATAATATTTTATTAATATATATATATATTTTTAAAAAGCATTTGACACGAAAGACGAGAAACTAGCACACACTCCACATGCACTCAACCTCAAAGTATTTGCAAACAGCATATCGATAATACGCACTTATATAGAAATAAAAAGAAGTTCATCTACTTTACTAGCTGTAAAAAAAAGCCTTTAAAAAACTTGAAGCTTTGAACCCAATCGTAGACCTTTAAAAAAAAAAGTAAACACAAATTTTTTTTTTTTTTTTTTTCATAAAATCTACTTAATGCTACTGATAAGTTAATTGTCGATCAATAAGCTTATAATTATCAATTTTTTTTTTTCAAGGCTAATGGTTCACCCGGGGCTCAAGTCCCTTTAAAGCCAAAACTTTTTTTTTTGTTGCTGTATGCAAAGTTTGGAGATACAAAATTATAAACTTTTTTTTTTTTTTTTTTCGTTACTCAAGGGTCATCGGACAAAACAAATAATAAATAATAATAAATAAAAATGATAAACGAGAAGTTCATGCTTTGGTTTAAAAGGTATTATTGCTTAAGAACCAAAATTTTGTAGGGTTTTTTTTTTTTTTTTTTGAGTTTTTGTTTTGACATTTTGCAATTTTACAGCAGTAAGGTTGTGGGAAAAAAAAAAACATTATTTTATTTTGATACTCCAACTTTTTAGAGATTTTATACAACCTTGATGATACCCAAATAAACCAACAAGTCATTCACCGAGGGGAACGGGTACAGTCTGAGCTCCACCTTTACCCGTAAGACTCCGATATTACAAAAATTATTATTATCATTATTAATTTTTTTTTTTTTTTTACCTGAAACTTTTTGAAACCAGGTGAAAAAAAAACCTAAGGTCACACACATATTTTTGCAATGTCTTATAAAATTGTTTAAACAAAAAAAAAAAAAAAAACTCTTGTCTTGTCTTACCCTTATCGACAAATGTCCCGGTTTGAGAAAATGGTATATTACAAGTGGTCAGGTGTATCATTTCTTATTTACAAACATTAAATAGATGAAAATTCGTTATTATCGTCATGGGCTTACATTGTTCAAGTAACGGTGCGATTGTTTGAGCCTAAATGATTTCCCCTTGACAATGCTGACAATGAACCCAGGTAGAGGCAAGCCGTACATAGTCTGACCAATACCATCATGCTTAGAAATAGGAACGTAATATGTCACATTCTTGTTGGGCTTGTACCGTTTTAACCCAGAGGGGTCTTCATGGCCCAACACATCGTAAATTAGCGTGGCCTTGAGGGTCTGTTTTTGTTCTTCACAAATGTCAGAAATATTTTGGTTTCCGCCGGAAACGAGATCGCCGTAGACATAGATATCATTGTAGGGATTGTTGCGTGCCATCCGGAGGTATGGGTCAGTTAGCACATAGCCGTTGGAATCAAGACTACTGTGTGGCAGGAAGGACGAATTAGGAATATTACCGGTCGTGGGGATGTAGCAGTCAAACGACTTTCGAACACCATTTTCAAAAGCAACAACAGTTTTGTTTAAATTTGGTTTTTTGGATATCCTTTCAACATGAGCACTGATCCCCATTTCGGACGTATGGATGCTTGGAGATTTGGAAATTGATGGTGGCATTGGTTTTGAAAAATTTGGTCGTATGGTTTGCGAAAGGACTATATCGTCGTGAGATTTAATGGCTCTAATTGGCCCCGATGGCACTAGTGTAGCAGAGGATGGAATGGTTCGAAGCTCGCCTTTACAAAAATTGTTCAAATACTCTTCCGTACTAGAAGAGGTACCAACAGTCGAAGAAGGCGATGCTGGAGGGGTAAGAGCAGTTACAGGGTGCGATTCAGAAGCTTTTGTGCTTTGGGGACTGCCGAGATCACTCTCAAGGGCATGATTAGATAAAGCTACAGCACTTTTGATTGAAGAAACCGACGGAGTTGACTGAAGTGGCCTTTGTAAATACTGTGAGCGCAATGGTGAAATGTGAGGACGTTCTTTGTAAGCGGCAATAGCGCGGCTGCTCGTAACTGTCTCAACGCCGAGGTTTTTAAGTTTTGGTATCGCATCGTCGGCAATTTTCTGGCGGAGACGTTCAAGGGTTCCATCAAAGGCTGAGTAGAGGGTAATTTTTTTTGTACCTTGATATTTATAGCCAAGCTCACCGGCTAACTCAACGCCAGCGCCACCAGCACCAACAATACAGATAGTCTCAGCGGCGGCCGATGCCTCCTGTAGCTGCCGCAGCGCGGCCTTTGTTAACTCTGTGCTGCCATTAAGTTTAAACGCTGGTGAGGATGACGAAGCGCCAGTGGCAAGAATAAGCTTATTGTAGACCACAGTCTGGCAAAAAAAGTCGTCGCCATGTTGAGGCTCGCCAGAGTCAGTTAATTTTAAATAAGTCAGCATACTGAGCTCGCTATCAACCGAAAGGACTTTCCCCTGGATAACATTAAGTTCATGAGTGAATTTACCCTTGGTTGGCAAAAAGTTTTGCAAAGTTTTTTCCAAGGGGAAAAAAATTTGATCGGCATGAGTTTTAAGGACTTGAGGGTCGGAAATAATCCTCACGGCTGCTACATTCCAGTAGGTTTCTCTATTTGGCGCAATAACAGTAATTGAAGCTCTAAAGTTGGGGTTCTTTTGAATGGCTTTAGGAATGACATGATTGCAGATTATTTTGACGGCATGGATGGCAGCATATGAACCTCCTGCCACGACAAAGTTGTATGGGTGGATGGAGTCTGTCGACGAGGGAGCCGAGGTTGCTGAAAATATAGAGGCATAAGACCGTGAAGAGGTGTCAAAGCTCGTCATGGCTGTAGATTAAACAATAAGAATTACGGATAAAGCAAATTGGGAAATAAAAACTAATCGAGTTGAATAATGAACCAACAGAAGCAAAAAAAAAGACAATCTCAAATAAAATTGAGAGGAAATATGAATACTTTTATAGACCTCTGGTTTTTTATATTGCCATGGAGATTTGAATACCATTTTTAAATGACCAGCTTTTCTGGATACATCCGAGATTCCTGAAAAAAAAAAAAAAAAATTGACATTCCAAAAGAAATGGTAAGGCCTGACCCAAACGGTTTTGATTAAAACTTTATATTTTTTTTTAAGACAGAAAACCGTACCATATCGTTAGACTTATGTCCATGTGCTAGTATGTATTCTGAATGCAGGTTTTTTTTTTTTTCTTTTTTTTCAGAAAACAAACCTTTTAGTTAACATATTTCAAACCAACCCTCCCATTAATGTCAGCTGTCAAGATTCTACAAAAACTTCTGCAGGAACGCATGTCGTTTTTTTTTCTATTGCATCATGAAAAAAGGACGAGAATTCATGTGCAAGGCAAACCTACAAATCAGGAAGCTAAAAGGAAAGAAAAAAAAAGCCTATTTAGCTTTTTTAGAAAAAAAAAAAAAATCATGTTATAAATCATGTTATTTTTTTTTATTTTCTGGCATTGAATAAACTTTAACATTGAAAAAAAAAAAAAAAAAACAATACCCACGTTAATAACTTTATCCTTTTTATTGTTGGTTACCAGTAATGGCAGGCTCGACAAAGTTAAAAAAAAAAAAAACAACCAAACCTTCGGTCTCCCTTCTCCTGCTGTTAATTGGTCTGTCCGTCTAAAGTTGACAGGTCTTTATTCAAGGAAAACAACACCAGCGTTAAAAGTTCTTGCCTACAAAATTAACCAGGTTTTTATTTTTTATTTTTCACGTTTCAAAATTTTGCCAACAGGGCGGCAGCTGACTGTTAACCCAAAGGAGCTGGGCCTCCTTTTGTAGCCTTAAATGTCTACTCTCGGTGCACCGACCTCGATCAGTTAATAAATATTGACTAAAAAAAAAAAAAAAAAAAAAAAAAAAAAAAAAAAAAAAAAAAAAAAAAAAAAAAAAAAAAAAAAAAAAAAAATCAAGAAGAAATATGGAATATATGATTCATTTATTTATTTGCACCTTTACTAACCCGAGCATTCCGAGATTTTTGCTACAATATTTGTTCTGGTTTGTGAGACCCCGCTATGTCATTCAAGGCTAAAGAAATCATATCCGGATGCAAGATTGTCTGATAAACAAACCTCTAGTTGAAGTATACAGGTATTTTTTTTTCAGTCAAAGGTAAGAGCGATGCCTCCGCGTATTATAACTAAAAATATTAGTTGTTGCATTTTGGCAAGACGTTGAACTGGCGCCTACTCACAGATACCTTTACTGCACCTTCATATTCTATTTTTTCTTTTTTTTTTTTTTCTTTTTTTTTTTTTTATTATTATCATTATCCTTGAGCCAATTGTATTTTTACTTTATAATACTAGTTAATATTTAATTCCAATTAACGATAGTTGTTCTAAAAATCGTGACAAGTCTTGCTTTTCCACCTCTATAATTGAGCTTTCAAAAGCATCCAGTTTGACCTTGGCGCGAATTGCATCTGCAACCTGATGAAAAGCTCTGCCAAACTCATTAGTTTGAACTGCATCGTCATCTTCTTCTTCTTCATCCTCATCATCATCATCATCTTTGGTTTTATCACGGTTGGCCTCATCATCCCCTCCTGTCGTAGATGGCTTATTTCTCTTCTTTTTCCTATTCAGGCTTTTCCGCAGCTTCCGGGGACCCATACCCACCACAAGATATGCATCGGTAGGAGGATAATATGAAGCAACCACAAGCGGAAGCGATCGAGGTGAAACTTCTGCAGACGCTTCTGCAATCCAGACTGCCAACTTGGTCAACGCCAGCGGGTTTGAAAATACTTCTAAATCAGGACCATCTTTAAATACCACCAATTTAAATCGTCGCAAATTTTTCAATAACCGTCTTTCCAAAACAGCGGTAGCAGAAATAACAATACTCTTTTGTAAACTTCGGGCCATTTGAATACCTTGAATCATCTTGTTAACATTGTCAAGGGCATCCCAGGCTGACCAGAAATTTTCTACCCAGAATCGATCCCGACTTTCGTCGGTTTCACCTTCAATAAACTTGTTACCACTGTGAAAGTCCTCTTCACTTATAAAAACTTCACCATTGGGACCAACTGCTCCCTTGGTTAGTTTATTACCAGTTTGCATCAGCGTCAAAAGCGCATCGACGCAGTCCCCCGCTGATATTGACCCCTTGTAACCAAATCGCCTTACAATTCCCTGACGAATTACATCTTCAATACCGTAAGCGCCCGAAATACTGCCAAGTTTCTCTGGTAACGCACTTTTCACGTTGAGGTTCATGTGAGTCCAGCGTTCACGGGAATCGTGAAGAGAGATACCCATTTTAGCAAGCATTTTATGTAGCCGCCGTCTGCCCTCGTCTGTGTATAATCTCAGTTTGGCTGAGACGTAGGATGAATGCGACATTGAGTCGTAGAGAGTCCAGTGCCGCAGAAGATAAAACGGATAGTCTGTTTCAATATAGAGCGAAGTATCCTCACTTATACTTCCATTTGTGCTTGTAGTGGTACTTGACGCCGAGGCGATTAACGATGTAGGAATATTTGCACTGGGATTCAGTCTCAGCACTTCTGTTTTCAAAGCGGGGAACAACAATCGGTAAAGATGAGGATGTTGGGCATCCAAAGAGGTAGCAGCAACAACAGTAAGCCACAAATCATTAATACTAGGCGTTACCAAGTCAGAAACCAGTGAGTAAACTAGTGATGATGCTGAAGTAGCCAGAGATGAACCTTGAGCATAATAGCCCTCGATTGCAACACGGTATTCTTCAAACTCCTCCTTGCGGGTACGCAACTTGAGCCGCCGTTTTTTAGCCGTCGTACCGTCTCCACCTTGGCTAGAAATTGAATCTTTTCGTGATCGTTTTTCGCCGCTGTTAATAGACCCCATATCCATATCGTCGTCTGAAATATCGACCGCGGTTGCTTTGGATTTATCGGTCTTGGCGTCATCTTCGTTGTCGCTGGTAATTATTTCGTCGTTATTATCATTATCTTCTTTATAAAAATCATCATCTTCATCCTTGTCGCTTTCTTCATCGCTGGTATCTTCCAGTTCATCGGCCGCAGTGACAAAGTTGGTGTAGGCTTGTTGCAAAGATGTCATCTTGTCCAGATCAGTATAGCCATCTAAGAAACAAACAACGCGCGGTGATGCAAATAAATTATCGAGATTCCAAGGCCGATGAGTATCCATAATATAAAACTTTCTTGGCCTCACGCCCATAGCTTGTTCCTCTTCTTCATCAACTTGTAGTTCCTCCATGAGGTCAATTGTCGCTCCACAACCAACCAAAATGACGTTTCGCACCTCTTCGTCGTTTGCAACCGTAGTCTGATAGGAGTTTCGCAGGTCATCATATCCTACAATTGGTATAATCTTATGCGGGATGAGATCGCTCTTTACCAGCGAGGAGATCATCTTTGCCGAACACAGCGCGTCAATATCTAAACATGACACAAAGATGACCAGTCGGCACGTTGCATGCGATAGCGATGTCGCCTTGATCTCGTCAAAGTATTTCGCATAATCCTCCATAAACACGTGCATGTTGAACTACCGTGTTGTTGTTTTTTTACTGGAGAAAACTAGAGCATGTAAATTAACCAAAAGAAATGAAAAAAAAAAAGTAAGGTAGCTAGTGTCAAGATAAAAAAAAAAAAAATAGACTTGCATTAAACGCGGCAAAGGGGAGAGGAGGAAAAAAAATCTGAAAACAAAAAAAGTCGCGTTGTTTAGTGCCATTTTGGGTAGTGAAACTTTTAGTATGAGCCACGACGCGTTTATTTAGTTTAATATAATTAGTGCTATTACGTAATTTTCAACGCGTCAGTTATATGGCTTAATTTAAAAAAGAGTTGAAATGCTAAGTATTGAATGGGAAAGTTTGGGCACAAATCTTATGTTTTATTGAAATATACTGGCTCTATGTAAAGTGTTTTTTTTATTATATATACTGGTTTACATAAAAGCAGGTGCTGAACGGAGGTTGGAAAACGTATGAGTTTTGAAAGCTTTGTTTTTTATCCTCAGCCAAACTTTATTAACACAACTGGCAATATTGTTCATGAAAAAAAACGGAAACAGTCAACCATATGATTAGGGCAAGTAAATTCAGACAATAAACTAATTATCTATTTACCTAAGTAAATTTAGTAAGAAATATTTGGGTATGTCTTACATCATTAAAACCTCGAATGCACAGAGCGCTATAGAACTAAACTGGGGTTTGAAAAAAACTTATATCAAGTCTTTACACATATAAATAAAAAATCAGTTCAATGTCCCAATACATCAAAGTTATGTGACAATAAAATGTAGAAAAAAAAGCTATGAAAAAAAAAGTCACATATATCCAACACTTGCTTCAATAAGACTGACGAAGGAACGCCTTCAACGTGTATAAGAGATTTTGACATTTGATGGCGCTAAATGAGTCCTCCATAAAAAAAAGTTTATGTCATAAAAGAAACTTGACAAATGTATACAAATAGACCATTTTGGGGGAGAACATTCTTTGCTAATTGAAACTTGGGGTAATATTTGGCTCAACATTTGAGGAGATTCAATAAACCATAGCTAGAGAAAGCTGTCTCTGCCTTAAGCAAAAGGTACATAAGTAGCAAGTATTAAAGTTTAAGTGTTACTTTTCTATTATTTTTTTCGATACAAAAATAAGATGACTTAAGTAATATGTATTATTTTGAAGTTTAATATCAGTAGCCAACTCAATAACAAACAAACTAATCGTCTTAGTTAACACCATGAAATGAATCGCTGTCACACAGTTAATGACGCCTTTGAAGCCTTCCTAATTGATTTTCTATATTAGGTCACTATAATAAAAGTGTTTTTTTTTGTTTTTTTTTTTAAACCTATTATCATTTCAAGTAAAATAAAATGAACTAGTTTAAAAGCATAGATACCACTTCCGTACGTAAAATGCAGTAGTGATTTGGGAAAAATTTACCGTGGCCCCACGGATTAAGTCTAAGTAAAAGTGAATGGGTATCTTAACAGCCTTGCCAGCCAAAGCTTTTATAGACTTGCGCTTTCATTGAAATGTTTAACACGCATTGATGGATTTATTTATTTATTTTTTATTTTTTGCTTTTATTTATTTTTATTTTTATTTTTTTTGGCACACATACGCATTTTGTGAAGAGTTTTACATTATTGAACCTTGGAACATCAACTGCCTGTTGAGTGCACTGCTTTACCGGTTTCATAGAAGATGTATTTCAGAATGTATTTTTTTTTTTATGTCTTGTTGCCAATTTATTTAGTATATTATATGATTTCTAGCAGTTGGAACAACAACAATCTAAATACTTATTAATATTAAAAGATCCATTTTTTTTTTCAAAATATATTGCAAAAAGTCTTTGCATAAAGCAAACATTATTGTTTTCATAACCTTAAGTCAGAAAAGCCAAGGACCTCGCTAAAATACTTTTTCCATAATCCTAAACTTGTGCAAAAAACAGACAGAACTCTGATGCCAGAGGGGTGCTATTAAGCTTGCCCAGAGATAATGAGATGAAGCTTGCAGCTCTTTTTTTTTTTTTTTTTTTTTTTTTTGTGCTTGAACTTAGACTAAATAGGACCTGCAATAAAGTTTTGTTTGCTCTTGTTGGTCAGGTACTATCGGCTCTTCTGAAACAAAAAATCCGAGCAGCTTGAGCCCGGTGGCTCGGGGTTAGACAGCCAAAGTAATATCGTTGGACTTATAAAGCTTAAAGCAACTGCTTTTTGTTTTTGTTTCCAGTGAGGAAGATACGAAAAAAAAAAAAAAAGATTTATCAGAAAGGAGGAGCAGCAAGAACCCAAACGCAGTAGGTGCCGCTTAAAGCTGCCGTTACTGTTACTTTTGTTACTTTTTTACTAGAGCGTGTAAGCGATGGGTATGGGAAATCCTAAGCAGGTGTTTAACGTACACACTGTCAGGCACACAGGCAAATCTTCAAACAGGGCAACAGCAAGCTATAACTCGTAAATATATATTGTAAGAGAATCATGAAATCATGGATTTGTGATTAACAAACCAGTGGCAGATTGAAGGATTTTTTGTCTGATATGGCGATATGTCAAACGTCTAATTGTATTTAGAGTTCAGTGTTATTCAAAGTGTAATCATTATTAGCCAAACTACTTTATTTTAAAACCAAGAAGGGGGGAGGGGAAATTCAAGAGTTTGTAAATAGCGGGTTTAACTGCCTAAGCTCAGACAAAGGAAAAAAAAAAAAAAAAAAAAAAAAAGATCCCTGAAAATTTTCACCCTGATGGTTGTTAAAAATCCATTTTTTGGGATCTGTCTGTAATATATATGAGTCGCTTAATGATTAAGGAGGTCAGTACCTATGGAAACAGGGAATATCTATATATAAAATGATACTACCGATTATTTCCTGTTAGGCAGGCATTAATATTAATATCAAATTGCGACTCCTAGTGTCGTACCATAATATCAAAGTTCAAGAGACTTTATAACGCGTACCTTTTGAAAAATCCAGAAATTTAAGCAATTACCCTAATCTGTATAGTGCTCAGTTCTTAGTTAAGATACCTTGATAGGTAAGCTGGGCTCCAAATATAGATTCTGCATACGATTCAGGCTATTTCAACGAAAACAGTATATGCCAACAATACATGCCTATCTAGTAATGCCAGACTGCTTTTTTTACTGGTTGATTACTCCTAGCATGTTTACCCATCAAAATATTAACCCTGTGAAGGTGTATTTCACAGTGTCGCTTGAAGCAAAAGCTAACTCCGGTGTCAAATATGGACAAGCATGTACTATGTGGCAGCCCCTTTGGGCTTTCTTTGCTAGCTGTAGTCAATGGGGTTCATTCCAAGGCTTCCCAACTCTTCCACTATCCAATTAACTCATAACCTGTGTGTACACAATGTAAAAAAAAAAAAAAAATGGGATAGACACCTGTAATATGCGGTAGTTGACCAGTGCGAATGACAGTATGAATTTGACCATTGAAAAAAAAACCATATTGTACCTTAATTCCAGCTTCTTCTTCTTTTATTCCATTGAGAAACAAGAAATCAACTTTGGGATCTGGTCGAAAACAGTGGGGCTGTAATCTCAAAGCAAATGAAAACAAAGATCTCGTCTATATAGACTGTTTCATCCTGGCCCATTTTGAAAGGTTTGTATCATGTTTGATAGAATCACATCAAGCGACAACCCTAATTTCTGCCTTATCGGCTTTATTTACTTGGAATATTGTGAACCGGATTTGAATAAAGGCACTCAAAACCCATTATTATTCACAACACTCCTGCAGTATGGTGCTCCCTCGGTAGTCGGTGTTTACTGAACAAGCTTCAATAAACCAGCACTATGTATTGTTTTCTTTACAGTGGCAGGTGTCAGCATTTCTATCAATTAGGTGGCATGGCCGCCATCTGTAACTTTTCAAATCATATCTGGGTTTTTAGAGAACTTGTTTGATTGTATTACTGTACCCATTGAAAGAGCATGTTCTCGATAATAATGTGAAGCTTGGGGGGAGGATCTTGAGCTTTGTCAAACCTTGACAGTAACCAGCATTAGCGGCATATTACGAAACCAGTCTCAAACACAGGCTATATCTGTAAACAAAATCCTCCCCCAAAAATCAATTATTATCATACGAAAAAAATACTATTAATACTGCTTTCCAATGACGATACCAGGGATGTCCACTGTTTCATGCCCACGTCATCATCATGGTAACTCATCATAAATATTCGGTATATCTCTGCGCCAATAATGCCTAGACATGCGTCTGACATTGTTTATTTTCGTGCACTGCTGACAGACAGTCTTTTTTTTTTTTGGTGTTTGCAAGCTATAGGTAAATCTGGAAAAAATCCTTTTGCGACTCACTGACTGGTAAATATTACTATAAAGAGAACTAGTAATGAACCGGCAGCGTCTTCACATTAGAGAACATAAGCGAGTGAAGCCAAAATACCAGGCCAAGAATTAGCAATGTATATATAATACAAATCGTTAATAACCTGGCTAGTCAGTTGGCGAAAAACCAGAGCGGCTTAAGATAACTAATAATATTCTAGGACCATCGATTTAACCGAATGATTTCCAGTATTAATTGCTCTACTGTATCTATATGTGGCCTGCCGTTCTGGCAACAACACTTTGGTGCTGTTTTGAATACGCGCACTGCTGGAAATGGTGAGACAGACATGCCACTTGAAAATTATACCTGCGACTTTGAACATTCATAATACCTATCTATTTCATCCAACAACAAGGTGAATTTGAGATTGGTTCTTTTTGACTTTTTGCCCATGGCACTGTAATTTCTAGCTCTCAGTAACCTGGAATGTTTAAGGTACATGAATTTCTTGGAATCAAATTATGCGTTTCGAATCGTTGCGAATAATTTCAGTTGAAAAAAAGGGTTTACATATACAAGGTGCAAAACAATAGCCGACATCAAGAGCATAGAGAACAGACTTTTTGAATATATTATACTGGTAACATTAAACACCTAAGCATTAATTTAATAACGAGACAAAGGTCTTAAAGAAAACGAAAAATAAGCAACTCTCGAAAACTTTGTACCTTATTCACTTTAACATTTGTTATTATATGTGTTGTAGTTTGATAATTGGTGTTGTTTGTTTTACTGCAAATTAAAACTTAATTCAAAGATGGTTTTCCATTCAGCAGAATTCTGTCTATAATCCTTGTGTAACGTTTCAGCGATGCCCGGCTCTTCCTCACGTTTTGGGATGAACAAACTAGCTCCGGCGATCGTAGGAACCGGCAGCTTATATATATATATAATCCGTTTATTGTCCTTGTAACTATTTAAAAACAATACACAGAAGACATTAATACAACAAAAATAACCTTCTTAGCGGGGAATGCGCCATTCACTATATATTTCATTCACTTCGATGGCACCGAATTTTCTACAAACTTAGTCCGTGTGTCAAGGGAAACCCGACATGATCGTCACTTCAGTGCGTTAGATTGAGTGGGAGGGTAAGCCGGTAAAACCTTGACAGGCTATGCTGTTAAGCTGACCATCAAAACGGTCCCTTTACGATCCCTTTACTGAAAGCTCAGTTAAATGTCTTTGACTGAGTCGAATCTACTAATAAAACTGTAGTCATAGAAATATTCAACTAAAAATGTTCTTAAAATAATATCAAACCATTTCAAAAATAAAAATAAAAATAAAAAAGTAAAGGAAAGTTTCCAAGAACAGAAAACTTTTTTTTTTCTCCTTTTTTTTTTCTTTTTTTTTTTTTTTTTTTTTTTT
>JAJMRT010000173.1:0-27148 GCA_030558065.1 Geotrichum phurueaensis
CTGTGCCACACTACCTCAGTGACGATCCTGACGGGTTTCCCTTGCCACACAAACCCGATTTGTGGAGAATTCGGCGCCATCGAAAGCGAACAGACCAAAATGCGAACAGCATAGACCCCCCAGACATGGGGGTCACAACAAACCTGAAATAAATGTCTTCTATCTATAGCTAAATAAGTTGTAAGGACAATAAACTGAAAAAAAAAAAAAAAAAAAAAAAAAAAAAAAAAAAAAAAAAAAAAAAAAAAAAAAAAAAACTATGTCTAGTGAGGAGAGTTTTTAGTTATAATTTTTTTTCTGAAAGTCATAACTTGCATTTTATGCGTAATTAACAATTAATTCTCCAAAGACGGTAAAGAGTATTATCATGACAAATGCCATTTTCAGGATAAAATATATGCTTTTCCACTCAGAAGTAGCTGTATGATAAGGGATATGCTAATCTACTAAAATCCTTTATGATAACAAAACCTCCACATACACTTCTTTAGCTGTTCTAGCTTAGCACAGGTTATGGTGACTTTAAATGTTATTTTAAGAGAAGGTCCATCATAAAGAAAAGTCACTATTGTGGATGCGCCTAACTGGAACCAGTTGAACAAATTTGAGAGAGTTGGGATCTACATTTTACCAAGCGCAGATTTTAAAGAAAATGGCTTCCAAACTTCATTTACATGTTCTTCTTGATGCAAAAAAAGGTTTTAGTGCGGTGGCTAAGCTCTTAAACTTTTACCGTATTTGCTTTGCTCATGGCCCACCTGGTTAGAGCAGCTTGTTAATGTTTTGCTATGTGTAAATTTCTGGTATTAAGCTACAAGGTGTTATGATCTCAGTTTTTCTTAGCACATGGGGCTTACAATAAAGAATTCAAAGCCATCCAGCTTTAGAAAATTACCTTGTCAGTTTAATTGAGTTAAATTTCAATAAAAAGTGGTTTAGTTTTGTAATCTTTTATTATTTTTCTTTTATCAATTAATAGATATTAAAAAAGAGAAAAGGTTGCCTATACATATTTATTATAGTGAGGTAATATGTTGGCTTTATAGCTTTCAGGATAACTGTTGTCACCATCTACATAATAAAAGATGCATATATTTAAACAGGCATTGTAAATTAACAGGATGATGTGGTCAGAGCTACAAGAAATTAGAAAACACAAGACTTTAGCATGAATAAACAAAATGTGTATATATATTGTTGCATGAGCTTAGACCGTTGTTATCAAATTATGGTCACAGCTCTGCAAGTTTAGTTTTGAAAACTTGATAAAACACATGTTAAAGCAGTTTTGTTTTTGGAGTTCCACCATGGAGAAAATTTAGCTTGATATCCCTCAATAAACTCTTTAAATAGTTTCTTCCTCTTTATTATGGCAGAAAACGAGATCGTTTATAGTTATCAATATTTACATTGAAATAACTATGGTTCAATTGTAAATATAAACTTTAAAAATATTGATGTGAAACATATATACGTATTCCAAGTTCATGAAAACTTCTCTTTACTGATTGAAGTCTGAATGAGCAAATAGTATTAATGGCCATTATATTTTAATTTTATAGAACGCTCAAGAAAATATCTTGCTACAATATTGAACTGAGATATTGTTACACTAGAATCAAGCATATCAAAACCATGGGTAGTAAGAGACCCTTCAAGACATGAAATTAGTAGAACATAAGTTTCTCACATGATGTACATAAAATAGTGTTGTAAAGCTCTTAGACTTTTACAATTTGTAGCCTCAAATTTCACGTTTTTCCGGGAATCTGTGAAAAGAATGCGCGCAACAAGTATACACAATGATGACTTTTGACATCACTCACCTTAATTCCTCTTAAAATGCATGTATGATAACACCAAGCGCTTTTTTAATAGAAATTACCAGTATTTAAAATCAGCGTGAGAATATCTTAATGTCTTTTGTTAGTGACGCTACTACGGATCATCATGTAGTGAGCCATAATACTACAGACCGTGATGCAGTGATGAGGCTTTTTTTTTTGAAAGACCACTGTAGCTTCAACCCCTAACAGAGCTATTTGTTAAAAATAACCTATTCATGTTAGTTTTAAACGACGGAAGTTGGCTGTGCCGACTTCTCACAGCAGTAGGGATCCCGCATTGGCCTCAATGTTTTGCGGTGTTTGTAAAAACATAGAAACAACAATTTAACCTACATTAGTTTATAAGTTTCCAAACTGGGAGATTTACAAGTCCTTAAAAAAAGGCTGCAGAATTAGAGAAAATCACTAGAAGAGAATGCTACTGAAAGTTATCAACCAAAAATTTCTGAAGTAATCTTCATGGCGTATAAAAAAAACCCCGCAATATGTGCGTCGAGAACGGTTTGCATTGCTCTAGCTTAAAACAAGTGGTCAAATTGCAACATTGATTTTGCGGTGATTTATAAATTGCGAAGCATTAATGGCAAAAAAAAAAAGCTTACACATCAAAAGTCTAGTAGCTATCAAGCAATAGCTCGAATCCTAATCTAAAAAGGGAGTTTCATCAGAGGAAAAATAGCGCATCCCCTGAAAGCTCAAATCAGCGATGCTTATTGCACCGGCTAACAGTTTGCCCCTATCAAGTAGAATATCTTGCGTAAATCCGCCAAATGATTTTGAATAAACTAGAAGACCACATAGCTTACAAATAATTATGAATTAGATTAAGTAAACAACTAAGATAAAAAAACATAATCGCCACGTCAAACGGTGATGAATATTGATACAATATGACATCAAAAACTATTGACCGAGGTCTGTGTGAACCAGATATGCAAACAAGCTGCTGCCTTTTTTTTTACAATTTTTTTTTAAAACCAAATGTTTTCTTGCAAGTACACACTGGCTATAATTTTTGGGACATTTAAATGTAAAAAAGACTGAGCTAGATGTACAGCGTACAATTTTTTCAGGGCGATGAAGAAGTTTAACTTTAACCAGATCTACACTAAAGAATGTCAGTTTGTGAGAAATTCTTTTACTGTATCACAAGAGAGAAAACAGACAAAAAGGCAGTGGTGCTGCTCAAATGCAGTTCACTTGCGTGATAGATATGTTTCCAATTAGCAAAGCCAAAATATATGGCTTTTTTTTCTTTCTTTTTTCTCGTTGCCATTACACTTGTCTAGTGTTTTTTGATTTTCATACGGGGGTAATTCTAATATCATTAATGTAAACTGGCGTCGTTTTGTAGAACTGGACTAAAAAGACGATACTAATTCTCTTGTGAATTTATAAAAAATTATAGACTCAAACTACTGTATCTCTTTATATTTGGCTCTAATATGAATAACCGTACCCTTTATATACTCACGCTGCATCTGAAAACCATAGAGATAGGTAAACAAAATAAAATTGGTTGAAACTTAAGTAGAAGTAAGATGTATTTTTGCAATCGGGTTCTCGAGAAATTGGTTACAACTTAGAATGTCGCATATCAAGAAAAACTTTTTTTTAGGAATCCAATCATTCATTCAGAACATTGTGGGGAGGAGAAATGGAAAAGTTTTTGTAGTTGTAAAATGAGAAAATGAAACTCAAGTTCACTCAATTTTCAATCACATTGGCATGAGGCGTGACATTTAATTTTTTGTGCCAATAATTCTAAAAAAAAAAAAAAAAGGTCCCAAAACAAAGCTTTTTTAAGAACAAAAAAATTTGAGAAAAGAAAAATCTAACTATATGCGTTGACTATGGATGTGCCGGCATTAAATAAGTAAGGAGCTCATAATGTATTCTAAATTGTTGTGTTCGCGCGCAGTGCAACGAGTCCTTGTTGTTTTGCTAGAAGCACAAAATGATTTGTGAATAGAAATTTAATTTAGTTACAGAACAACAGCCGTGATGTTATTCTGAGAAGGCCTTGCTAACCAATATACCATTTGTAATTAACGCACATGCATATCAACTATATCGCGTTGTACTTCTTTTTAACTGATACACTGAAATTGCATACAGGAGCTCCAGTCATTTCAAATATCACTCTTTTTTCTGTCGCTGTTTTTGTCACTACTCCCTGCTGCTACATCAGGTCTAGTCACAATCGGTTGAGCTCATGTATTTATGGCCTCATGTTTTTTTTCTCCCTCCTTCTCCGGAAAGTACTTTTTTTTATCAATTTTTTTTTATCTGCCGCCAACAGAACTCAGAACTCAGAAAAAACATAAACTACCAAATATAAATGGCTAGATGTGGTCTTAGAGGCCCTATCATACAATATCTCCTTAGAAGTCTCATGCTATTAATATTGGGGCTAAATACAAAAAAAAAAAAGAACTCAACAATGACATTGGAATTTCTACATCTGAGTTCGTCTCAATGATTCCCCGAAAAGTTTGCTTTAATTAAAGGGGTAGCTTAATGAACTTAATTATTTTGTAGACGCTGGCGCCCGCCAACAATCCTATAATGACCCAGCATCCAGTGACTATCAACCAAAAGTCATCATTGTATTAATAAAAAATAAAATTCTTATTTTCCAATATAAGATAACGTCTGATTAGACCTCATGCCTCGAATATTGTACAGTGTCGATCACTTCTAAAGTTTACTGTCATTTTTCTCTTTGGTACGGTTAAATGAAGTCATACTTTCAACACTATTGCCCATAGCTTTCCCAAGCCTTCCACATAGTACACGTATGTCAATTGTGGGTTTGTCTCAAAATATCCTGGGGAAAGATAGGAATGTGTATGTGTTCTGTAGCCATTATTAGGTAAGCTTGCGACTAATGGTACATTTCGTAATCTTTTTTCCAACTCAGGAGGGCCAGTACTTGTAGATCGGAACTGGCGGAAACTAGCAGACAGATAAAAAAAAAAAAGTCTTAGCAAAGCCAGCTAAGATTTTTTTATTTCACCATTTTGTGGTATTCTTTCAAGAGTTTTGGTTATATAACAACACTTTTAAACTGGAAAATGTCGGCACCGATAGAGGCACATTTGATAGGCATGGTTTTTTCATAGTAATACTCCACAAGGAGTATTTGAGGGTATATTCATGCATATGGCATGTATGGCGGTCGGTAAATTTTAGTGCTGCAAAAAAAAAAAGCACTCAATAAATCATGGGCACCTTTTTAACACCTGCCGGGTTTATGATACTAGTAACGATTTTTGTTGGCACTGATGAGTAGTTGCCAGTTAAAAATCTAGATTTGTGCACACCCCAGGTTTTCCAAACCTGGTGACAGTAATTTGAATTGGAAAAGCTACTACAACATTACATAAGTATGTCAGGTGTTTGTTTATGATAGCGGGTTTTGTGAAAAAAAAAAACTGACTTCTTAGTAGAGAAAACTTACGGTCCGTGTTATGATTTAATCTCCACTCTCTATCTATTCCAGCTGTCAACAATGTAATACGTTATCATTGTCATAACCAAGGTAGATATGAAGTCCCCACACTGCAGCCGCTAGGCTGTTCCTAATGACCCTTTGATATAATGCATGGCAAACATTACACAATCCCCACAAGAAATACAGGTAGAAAAAAAAAACTGCTTCACAAGTTTTCACTAAATTCGCATAAGTTAGGTATAAAAAGCGAAAAAAGTTAGAGAAAACTGTATTAACATGGAAAATGGCCAGATATTGTTTTTTTAAATAATCTAATTCTAAAAAAAAAAATTATGAACTACTAAAATAATGATTTTTGAGCAACTGTGAAAATGTCGGACGGCCACGCTAATTGATGTTCTTTACTTAGACTACACACTCTTTAAACTCAAAAAGTAAACCCTTAAAGCTAAACGTATAAATAGGAAACAAGTTGTTATCCTAGTATTTAAAAACTACATAGCAATAATGAAGATAAAAAAAATGTAAAGCCATATAGCTCTAACATTTGTTCTCAATAAAACCGACAAGCTAACGCTTTTAGCGCGTGATAAAACTGAGCATACAAATCCAAATTTCTCATTTCGTATCACATCTTGAAGCTGGTGACAATATTTGAAGCATTGTATGAAGCTTTGCGTTCACATGAGGTAAAAAAAAAAACTATAAGAATGCTTTTTAAAATCCACGACCGACTTGTAGAGAACTGATTCTGGGGACTGGAGTTGATGAAAAAGAAACAACAACGAGATAATTACTAATACTGTACACTTTCGGAGGAATCATCGCGTACATGTACAAATATGGATGCGCCCACAAAATATCCATTAGTTGCAGAACTTATAGATTTAAAAAACTGTTTTTCAGGTTTGGCTCTCAATTTTAGCTAATAGCTTGCAGCTATAGAATTTAGCTTTAAAATCATGCTGAAAAATAAAAAAATAAAATGATAAACAAACAATAAGAATTATTTATTATTTGTTTGATTTAGACTTGAGGGTTCAGTAGATAGGTAAGTACAAAATACAAAAAAGGCTGACAGTTACATGTGGCTTATTTGAAAATGACCCCAGAATCCGGTTCGTTACACTTGACCAAAAGGGAGCTGTAAACACTATACTGTAGCTACGTGACCTAAACAGCCGTTGATAATGTATTAAGACCAGTTCAGCCGACAGCATCGAAGGCGTAGATCCTGTAAGCAGAGCAGTCGGGTAAGTTGCAATTGGCACTAAGCCAACCTCTATACGCAGCAGCGGCAACAGCAAAAAAAAAAAAAAAAAACGCCTGAAAAAGTTTCTATAAAGTATAGCTATTGAGCAAAGTCTTTTTTTTTTTTTTTAAAAAAGACCCCTTTCAGTTTCTTATTTCCAATAATTAATCAACCCAGTGGACGAAAGCCCTACATTCCGTCTCTCCAATGTCAGATTTAACATCACCAGCATCACACTGTGAAATCGTACAGCTTCTTCGGATTTTTGTATACCACAATTGCCTGCTCTCTAAAGAATAAAACCAAAAAAAACATGAGACCAAAAAACTAGAAAGCTTTTGAAAAAAAAACAAATCACGGCGTCTCACTAGGCCTGGTGATAAAAATGGCAGTTTGCCATCCGTGGGTCAGAGTCGGAGGTAAGACCCAGCCCTAACCCTTACAATCACACACACTTTCAACTGCTTTTTTCCCCTTCTTTCTATCTCTGACAGGGGCGGACATTCTAAACAGTACCAAGCAGATAGGATTTTGTTTTTTCCAGCCTCTACAACGACAAATGGCATCCTACGAAGGTAAAGTTGTGTGATTGCGAACCAGCAAAATGTTTCTCAAATTGCCACGCTGCATTCTAATGAGCTTTATTCGTTTTTCTTGGTGCAGATGATCATAACATTAGCAGCGCCAGCAGTGGCGTTGGTAGTCGCGGTGGTGACGGCAACCAGCGACCAGGCCGACACAACCAAACACTAGCCCAGCAGCCCGACCTTGCTGCATTTTTCTCTATGGAAAGCGACACGGCCAGCGCCGGGTTTGCGACTGCTGGCAATGGCGGCCCAAGCATGATTGGCGCCATGATCAATTCTCTCCAAAACCTTGAAGACTCGCCACTGGCGCAACAGCTTTTGGAACAGCTTCAGCA
Organism: Geotrichum phurueaensis; assembly: GCA_030558065.1. NCBI lineage: Eukaryota > Fungi > Ascomycota > Dipodascomycetes > Dipodascales > Dipodascaceae > Geotrichum > Geotrichum phurueaensis. The sequence continues at coordinate 7,479 of JAJMRT010000173.1, forward strand.
CGAAGACCCCACCGGCGCCACTAGTAAAAACAATGGTGTCCCCCAAGAGTATCTTGACAGTCTTGAGCGCTACCCAAAAAAGCGGCTGCGGCCTGAAGACAGTTGTGCCATTTGCACGAGCCGCTATCTTGACGACGCGTACCCGCTTGTAGTAGAGCTACCGTGCCAGGGCCGGCACCGATTCGACCTAGAGTGTATTGGGCCCTGGCTCAAGCTCCATGCAACATGTCCCCTGTGCCGACAAAACCTGTTGGAGAAGAAAAAAGAACCAGTGGTTGAGGATGACGAAGAGGAATGGGATGATACTTACGGCTGATTATATAATTGAGATTGGTAAACTTAGATCAGCAAGAGATTATGACGTTCTTATTTTTTTAGATTTAACGAAAAGCAGCAAAATAAAATAAAGTTACCCTAAGCCTCTATGTATTTATGCATGCCGAGAGCAACTTTAAATTTTTGCTACTGCACACCATGCAAGTTTCTTTGCGGTTTTGCTATCAAGAAAAAGAAATTATTAAAACCTAATTATTTTGTTTTTTATTCTGTCAGTGAGAAAGTCAAAACCTCATGAGTTCTTTAATGCTGTCACTTGAATCGGCCGGAATGACACAACGGTCGGATCCTTTTTATTTTCATTTAAAATAATCAGTACGTGATTTATTTTTAAATGAAAAAAAAAAAAAGAAAGAAAACGATTCCATTGCCGTGGAACTCGGCAAAGTACAGGAAGTGAGAACCAACCCCAGCTGCCAACCAAAAAAAAGCCAATGATAGAACTGTGAACTGATGAACAGAGAGGCATTTATGATCCTATTGCCCCTGTTACATATTATTCTTTTTCTTTTCAGACATCTTGTCTGGCTGGGTGCTTGTTTCTCAATTTCTTGGATACGTTATACTCCTGATTTTTGTTGAGATGGAGCCTTTTTTTTTTTTTTTTTTTTTTTTTTTTTTTTTTCCTTCGGCAACGGCTCCATGATCTTCAAATTAGCTGTTGGGGAGTTGCAAAGCCTTGTTCTTTCAAATGATTCTTTTTGATTTTCTTGTTTGATGATTCATGAGTCGCCATTGCCGATGGTTTTTTTTCTGTTGGAAAATTGCGACTTGTTGTGACTTTGCGGTACCAGCAAAACCACATCTTTGCTATCGGCAACCTTATAATCTACACACCAACAGAATAAAAAGAAATTACAAAAAAAAAAAAACATTTTTTATTTTCTTACCCCTATCGTAGTTAAAATCTATATCATCTCAACTCCGACTGGAGAATATAAATACTTCCCTGTTTCTCTCTCTTCCGTTTTACTCTTCCTTTCTTTATCATCATAATAACCAACCCAACTATCTAGCTAAAACAAAAAAAGCTAATCAACATTCAATCTCTGCATTAATCTTTTAATATATATCATCATCATGGCTACCGCACAGAAACAGCTCTTTCGCTTTGCCCCTACCGACAAGTTTGACCACCTGCTCTCCCGCAACTGCGCTTGGTCGGAGCGCATGAACGTTTCGCGTCCCTCTCTTTTCCCTACCAACGGACAAGGTCAGTCGCCTCAGGTCCTTTGGATTGGTTGCTCTGACTCGCGCGTCAGCGATTCATGCCTCGACCTCCTTCCCGGTGAGGTTTTTGTTCACCGCAACATTGCCAACGTGCTTCCCAACAACGACTTGTCGTCACTGGCAGTGCTTCAGTACGCTGTGCAGGTGCTCAAGGTCAAGCACGTTGTCGTCTGTGGCCACTACGACTGTGGTGGCATCTACGCTTCCCTCGGCAACAAGAAGCTTGGTCTCATTGACAACTGGCTCAAGTCTATCCGTGACGTCAAGGCCCGCCACAAGAAGGAGCTTGATCTGATCGAGGACCCCAGACTTAAGGCCAACCGTCTCTCCGAGCTCAACTGCATTGCCCAGGTCTACAACCTGCTTCACAACGACCTTGTCATGGAAGCTGTTAACAATGGCGAGCTTGAGGTTCATGGTGTCATGTACGACGTTGCCTCGGGTCTGCTCAAGGAGGTGCAGATTCCTGAAGATGTCGACAACCTGCAGTACTACATTGCCTAACAAGCCTGTTAGCACGTCTAGTGAAAAAAAAATAATTAATGAATGTAATGAATAGAAAAAAAAAAAGCGCCAATAGAACTTTTTGAAATTTACCAGTGTTTAGTGAAAAAAAAAAAAAATAGGGTATTGAATTATTCACGCTCATCTCTAAAACAGATATGAAACTTGAGACTATGGTCACCATAAAAGCGGATATAAGCAAGATCTTGCGATATGCCTCTATTTGAGACTTGAGATTGCCAATTGTAAAAGAAAAGGGAAGGGTTCATAAGTCAGCCTACCCACTGCCGGGGGGATTATATCAAGATACACGCAGGGTTTGCAGCACTCTTCTTCTTTCAATACTTGCACAACCTAATCCCTTCTTTTATTGTTATTATTATTATGGTTGTGTGCCTGAAAATTAGAATTAAAAAAAAAAACAAAATGAAAGGACTGATACTCTGTTGAAATTTTGATTTGGCTGGTTTCATGTATATGCTTCATGTTGATTTTTTTTTTTTTTTTTTTTTTTTTTAGGCAGCAACGGTAATTACGATAAAACAAAGAACTGCGACTTGTTGGTGACCCCCAATACCATTGTTTTTGAGATTGAAACCTCGTTTGCAAGTGGCTCTTGTTATGATTGCAGGTTCGTTCGGAGGCCCAGTCAAAGGGATGATAATTTTTTTTCAAAAAAAAAAAAAAAAGTTTTTTTAAACTTGTTTACGCACACATGTTTACAAGTGCATATGGTTGCTATTGTTGATGGACAACCTGCTTTGCTCAAAAACAGAAAAAACCCGGGACAACTGAGATCTCCACCATCGAGTCCGCCTCCCCCATAGAATCTCATGGTTATGTAATGAATTACTAATCAGTGCTTCTAGACCTTTTTTTTTCTTCTTCATGGAGGCTTACGTGAGAGCCGCACAATTACTTATCTTGGACACAACATGTAGATATTCAGTGTATATCAACAACAACAACAACAACAACAAAGACTTAGTACCATGATCTAACTCCGATCTACACCATTAGAGGCACACTAGAACTATGCTCCATTTACCTCAAAGCCAAAATAGTGTTGTTTGCGTGCGGAAACGCATACACAGGTCTGATCAACTTCAACAACTACTTGATTTTTTTTTCATATTTTCTATCATCACTTTATATATTATTCATTCTTTTCTTAGACCGCAAAATCCATTGAGCGTTTTGAGACCTTGTAAACTACCATGCTGTTTATTATTCCATTTTGTTCCTCACTAATCTTGAATTTCAGTCGGATAAGAAATACTTGTTGTCATGGTTATTGATTCTACAAAAAAAAAATAAAACGGCGAATTGAAAAGGTGTATTTGTTTATACTTGATTTTAGTTTAGTTTGTGTACTTGTAGTATTGGTTGAAGTGTGGAGTAGTGGACCCGCCTCCCTCTAAGCTGAAACTAGCTAAAGTCTCACCATAACAAGACCAGAGTTACTCAAAGAATCTAGGCAAACCAGATTTAATGTAATTTAGGGAAATGTCAAACTTCTATAAAACACAAGTTGCGGCCCTAACCCTGTAAGAGACTGTCTAGACTATCATCTCTCCAAGTGGGCCATGGATTCTTTTCAATTTGTACTTTCCCTCTTCATTTCTTAAACAAAAAGCAACACATTCTGTCTTCTTTTCCCCTTAAACACCTGGTGCTTCCATATCTTTTTTGGAATCTGCTTGCTGTCCAGGATTGTCTATCTCCATCATCAAACATTTGTTAGTTGCTGGCTCGTAGTTGGCGCCCATCCACGGCTCTACGCCAAGGTAAAGATCGGGTCGACAGGAAAATCCACATATCCACGTATAACAGCGTAAGGCTCGGCACTTTGCTTGTAATAGAGCTCAGCCTCGGGCCCTTTTTATGCAGCTAGTTGTGATATTAACCTGAATTTAAATGGTGGCAAAGTAGCGTATACAAAGGTATGCCCAAAGAATGAGTGTCTGGACAAGGTAAAATGGCCGGGCTTTGTCAATATAGAACTTATCTGGGCGCTTTGTAAAGTTTTGCTTTTCAGCTCATTATTACAAACCCAGTGATCTCCAGTTTTGGTATTGAACTAGAGTTTTCGCTTACTATAAGCCACTTACCATAAAGCCAGTACATGTTCTCTTTAACCTGGGTTGATTTTAAAGAATATTGATAAAATAAAAAAAAACATGGAAGAGATAGAAAGAACATGTAAAGTCTTATTGATCTCTCACACAAACGATTTGAGTTTGATTTCGACGGCCGGGCAAAATGCGGGTTTAAACCCATTATTATCTTAAACATCTAGATGACTTAACTATAGTCTTTGATTACCATTTGTCTTTTGTATTCCTCACCCTTCATTTTCTAAATTAAAATGCTTGTACTGGATTTTTTTGTTAACTGAAAAAACAACAACAACAACAAAAACTCAATTTCATTAGGGGCCTTAGCAACCGAGAATCAGCAGTATGATTTCATGGAAATGTCTTGGCATAGATAATTTGCAGGGCTGATTGACCAAATAAAAGAACAAATGTAGATCTTTCAATTGGCTTGGACAAACGACAACATAGCTCCTTATAAGGGTCATTAAGTACTGCAGGTTTTGGAAAACCAATTTAGCCCGTCTGTGGTGCTTATGCCACTACTGCCTAACCTAGTATACTACCAACAGGTGCTATAATCAGCTCTGTGTTTTAACGCACGTATTAAAATTTCATCTGTACAATTATTTGTTGACATGTTTCTCAAAAATATATATCCATTTTTCAAGTTTGTCACAATGTAGTTACTCAAGTCAGCTGCCTACGGTTTACTCAAGTTGGTAAAAATATATTTTTAAATTTAAAACTTGAAACAAAAGAAATGCTTTAAATTGCTTACTCAACTTTTTACAAAGTCGTAAGTCACAAGATCTTATTGATCACAAATCCTCTGAACATGATTCTATCCAATTTTCAATCAGAAATCTATCCTAATAGTCAATCTATAACAGAATATCTGAAAAAAAAAGCAAGTTTTGTATAACTATGTTTTTTTTTTTTTTTTTTTTTTTTTTAGTAGTAAGCCCGAAGATCATGTGGCCCCTTAGCAGCCCAAGGGCCAAATGCAAAGAAATATTTAGCCTGATACCCGGGACCCGGTATGGCCGCCAATGAAGATCCCAATCACTTAGCCTTGTGGTTTCTAAAAAATATATATATAAATTGGTAGTGTTGACAAAATTTAATAATATCACCCCAAAAATTTCCTCTATATTTTGACAACTACCTAGAAAACTTTTCACAGTAAATATCAAGCTTTTTTTTTTTTTAGTATTAAAAAATGAGCTTAAGAACTAGTGACTTGATACTTCAGTCATGGCAGTCACAAAACTTTTTATTTTGTCAAAACCACTTGTGTATATAAAGACTGAGAAACAACTAATAATGGTCTTTAGCTTGTAAGTTCAAACGTGTATTATTTATTTTGTAATGACTGCGTCTTATAATAAAAGATGTTTTACTTCTGTGTTGTTGCTGTGGTTGTTGGAGTTTCAAGCTTCTTAAGCAGAGATCAATCGCCTCTTTCCACGTCATATGTATGTAATCAGTTTATTGTCCTTATAACTATTTGAAAATTATACACAGAAGACGTTAATACAACAAAAATAACCCTTTTAGCGGGGAATGCGCCATTCACTATATATCTCATTCATTTTGATGGCACTGAATTTTCCACAAACTTAGTCTGTGTGTCAAAGGAATCCCGAATTTCCATGTAATAATGTGTTTTATGACAAAGTCTCCAAAAAACATGGTGTTAAACATTCTAATAATTTGAGGGTTTTGCAACTGTGTACAAGGGTTTAAAAAAACTAGTGAATACTATAGGGAAATATTGAGAAATGGGGAGAGATCTTTCTAATCAAACAGTGAATTAACATTATATTCCATGGAACCGATAGTTAAGGATCATAGCTCTTGGTAATACCATTGGCTTACCACATGGTAAAATGAAAAAAAAAAAACGCAGATTAGTATAGGATACTGCTTTGCGCAAGATAATGGAAATGATAGAGTCAGAGCAATCAAGGCAATGCAACATAATACAATATCCAAACTCCGAATAAGAAAATAAATAAGAATTGCAGAAAATTTGCAACTCAGAATATAAGAAACGTGAATTTAAAAAAAAAAGTATTGGTTCACTTTAGAATTTCTAAACTAATGGATGCATCTTTTTTTTTTCTCTTTTTTTTTTTTTTTTGCTAATTGTTTGTTTGATCAGAGCAAATTGTTCAAGCTTTTGTGTCTGCTAATATCCGGTATTAATTGACCCGAGATTATTTATGCAACAAAGCGCGTTTGTACTTGGTTAGAAAGGGACTAAAAGAAATAAGGCGATTAGATATTAATCTATTCAGTAAAAGAGAAAACTGCCGGAAATGACTAGCAAACAATATTCAGTGTCATAAACTAGTTGAATACAAGAGTCTAGTTGAGGGTTTTTAATCATGTAGATAAATAGATGATGATAAAAGGAATCCCCGAATGTACTTCAAGATTTATTTGATTTGGGAGAGCAACGCTGCTGAGCGAAAGAGCTTGATTGTTAAATTCTGCTAAGCTAAGAAATCTATGTTGAGTAGTTGATAGAGTTTGCAAGCCTTGTCTTAAGAGATTATTTGTTAGATAGTTTTAAGCTTGAATGTTAATATTGATGAACGTATGAAGCGGGTACTGTTTCTATGAAGGCTTACCAACTCAATCTCTAATATTGATAATATTAATAAGATGCATAGGCTTGATTTATTGCTGGTAAGACATTTTAATGATTAACTTTAAAGGTTGATGTCCGTAAATATAATCAGAACCAATGATAGCCGGGCTCGTCAGACCAGCTCAATTCATCCAAGATTTTTTTCAGAACATGAAGTTTTCCAGAGAAAAAAATTAGCGCCATTGGATGGAAACCCCGTTATACACGCTGAGCGCGCTACTTTATTGAGCTTGCTTAAAAATAATTGCTTTGACGTTATGTACTATTATTCTTATATTAAAAATGTACTTCAAGATATGAAGACAGTAAACATAGTTGCAACCTATAATAAAGTCACACATAACTGATGCTTGTATTTAAGCATATCCAAGTCTATGAAAACACATTTATCTATGGAAATTAGTTTCAGCTATTAAACATAAGCATTGATTACAACCCTCTTCTCCATATTTCATTCCACTTTCAAAGTTTACCATTTTACTGAATAACCTGCCTAAAGTACATATCACGTTCATTTTGTACAACTGTATCTACTTTTACAGAGAGCCTGTCAAGGTTTTACCGGCTTGCCCTCCCACTCAACATAACGCACTGAAGTGACGATCAGGTCGGGTTTCCCTTGACACACAGATTAAGTTTGTGGAAAATTCGGTGCCATCGAAATGAATGAAATATATAGTGAATGGCGCATTCCCCGCTAAAGGATTATTTTTGTTGTACTAATGTCTTCTGTGTATAATTTTCAAATAGTTATAAGGACAATAAACTGATTATATATATTTACTTTTACAGAGGACTTTATGCCAAGTAGCATCATGCTTAACCCCGATTCACATGATAACATAGAGATATAAACTTTAAGCAGACTAAGACTTGAGTTAATAATAGGTATGGAATATAAAATTTTAAAGCTTGTTTTTTTTTGTTTTTTTTTTTAATTCAAACCCCTTGGAGAACAGTGGAAAATATGTAATAATTTTTGTAAGAAAATATAAAAATAGAGTAAAAAAAAAATGCAGTATCATAAAACTTTAGAAAACCGGATTAAAATAGCTAGAAAAGTGTATTCACCCTTAATAGATTATTGTGACATTTCACTTAATATAGTTTTAGGAGTCAACTGCTCACTTTACAGCATTTGTCGCTCTTGGCATTTTCCTTATAAAAACATTTGACAGCATTAAAGTTAACCAAAAAAAATAAAAAAAATAATTAAGTTAATTATAAAAAAAAGACCCATTTTTCATAGAAAGGATGGAGTCAGATATTCAGTTTCTGTATTCGATGTGAGAGGAGAAACTGAAAAAAAAAAAAAAAGGATTAACCAATAAAAACCCTAAATTACCCAATTGTTAATAATAGCAAAAACAACCAACCAAAGTTGGTTATAGACAACCAATAAAAAAGTAGTGTTTGGAACATGGTTTATTAAAATTGATCATAACCCAAAAACTAAAGAATTTCCATGTCAAAAATTAGTTCAATACATCCATGTATTAAGAAATCGCCCGAGACAAACTAAACTCATTTTTGTTCTCCAAAAAGCAGTTGAATTTTTATTTTTAGAATTAAATCAACTTGAAGTGCAAACAATCTATATTGGAATATATGTGATTATGCCAAACTTGCTGTAAAAAATATTCTTGGGCCGTTTTAATTGATTATTTGAACTCATCCAAATTTTGGGCTTTATTTGTTAGTAGAAGTGTTGTCCAATCTTTGAAACCAAAGAAGTAAAAATAGTTAGACTACGTACCGTGAAAAAGCCACGATTTGGTTAGCCCAACCATTGCTAACAATTGCAGATTGAAAACCTTGAAGTCGGGACTTGCCGTATCAAACCCACACTGGTTAAGAGAATGGGGTCTAAAATAACTAACCTGCATCTTTCTATTTTCTGTATCTACAAATTATGTCAGGTTGGCGACCTGAGTAGCTTACAAAGTATATAAATAGGGGGCTTCTCTCCAAAGTAATTTAGAAGGAATTTATGAAAAAATTATCATTCTCTATTCTCTATAGTCTCTTATTAGTAATCCAGCCCGGCCTGTGGTTTTGACGTAGATTTCGAAAAGATTAACGTCACAGATTATTTTAAAGCCTGCTTGCTGTTCATGTGCGCAATAAGCTTTCGTCACTAAGGCTCTGTATTGTAGACCAAGACTAATCACACAATAACACAGAAGTTAACAACAGGCTTGTTAAGATAAACTGTTGTATAAGTCTAGCTTATAACTAGCAATTATACTCCTTTTGATAAAAATAAATTACCAATTTTGTTTCCCGGAAACATTGAGTACTCTAGTCATTGTCTATGAACCTTGGTTGCACCGCTGTTTGCCACACATTTGTAGTCTATCAAATATACTGATGCAAATACTTTTCTGCATTATGGCGGTAATTTTTGCAAAAAAAAAAAAAAAACTTCCAAATGCATGAGTCAAACAAAGCAGTATCACAAAATTAGAAGAATTTATTAAATACTGGTATTGTCACGGTTATTTTCTGGGTAACGTGCAAATCTTCAAGGAAAGAGAGAGAAGGGGGGAGGGGAAACGTGATGTGCGAGTAGGCCTTTGGGTACGAGTAAAGTAAACTACACAGCAAATGATTGTAACAAGCTATACCTATAATGGTCGCAAACTTGATGAAAGGATCTGAGGCAGCGCCAAATAAGCTAGTACGCAAACGACCAAGTTCCTGCTAGATGAGAACAAGAATGACGAAACAGCCATTGGGGACTTTACCAAAAACTGCACGGCCAAAAAAGGCCGGCAGAATACACTAGGACTTGATTAAATCCTTGTGTATTTGACTTGTATAGGCTAGAGACCACTACCCGATCGGGGTAGCTTCCAAAACAGTTTTTTTTTTTCACAATTTGCATCAAGACTCAAATCGAAACGAAATAAAACATTATATTCTCAATGCCACATTCATGGGAATATTTCAAAAAAGTTGTTAAAAGATATTTGATAGAATATAAAGCAGATATATAAAAGAAATTCTAATTTTGAGCTTATTTTAGATCCCTAGTTGGGCCGGAAGTTGGGAAAAGATTTATGTTCCGAGCCAAAAGGTCCGCTTCAGATATGAGCTCCGAACAGCTCCGGATCACCTTTTAATTTAGAAAATATACATGGGTCCGTTTTTTGGAATTCTTCTCTTTTTATCTATTAAAAAGATTTTTAAAACACTCGGCTTTACGTTTAGCAAGACTTGACATGGTGTCTTGGTCGGCAAGGGCTCTCTTTACATCCCTAAATGAAGCCTCTATTTCAAAAAGTTTCTTCCGTAAAATAGCATTTTCTTGTCAAAGTTTCAAGACAAATATATAATTGAGATACTGGCCTTTCACCTCCAGTTTTTTCGAGCTGTTAAAGCAAAAGTTTCTGTCAGTTTTGCCTCAATTTCTGACTTTTCGGGCCCTGCATCCTCCGGGTCGACAGTATCATGATGCATCTGTCTTCTGTACTTAGCCAATGCAGTATTTAAACTTTTTTTTAATAATTTACATCTTCTCAAACCTCCTATATTAGATTTGGGACAGTAGGCCTCATTTCTGATATTTATATAGGTCTTCAAAAATTGTGCTTTCGTGGGGTGCAAACCAACACCAAAATTGTAAGAAATCTGCCTTCTAAACAAAACTTTAGCATAACCAAAGCAATACCTGTCAAAAGGGTTAAAGGATCTTAATCATTTAAAAAGAAAAATATAAAGAAATAACATTTTTGCTCATCAGTTTGTCGATAACTTGATCTGTTTTGTGTGACAGATGTCCATCTATCAATAGGAGCGACCAGTTGTCTTCAGATAAAGGAAAATGATCTGAACCCCGTTACTAAAAGATTTCCTCGTTTATAAAGCCTAAATAAAATGTTGCGGTACAATAATTTTCAATAACGGTACCCGAAAACCAGGTTTGCATTTGATAAAATCCTTTATAGATCAGAAGAAGTTTCCCAAGTTTACCAGCTTGCGATATCATTTTCAAAACCGTCACCAACTCAGAAAAATTATAAGAGAAACCTTTAAAAACTAATAATTAAATCCCTTGTGATGTTTTTCCAATTTTAAACGCAGCTTCATCTAGATTACAGATGGTCTCAGGGAGGATGTTGAAGTTGTCAATATAGTAGGAATATAACTTGAAAAAAAAGTAAAAATAACCATGTATCATTCATTCGGACCTTTGCCACATCGAAGTTTTTAAAATCTTTTAATTTCAACAACTTTCAGCGGGGTAAAAACCCGAAAAGCCATTGATTAGATAGCGGTACCGGGATGCCGGACGAAGACTTTTTGGTTCTAAGTCTTACAGCCAGTCTTCTCGTCTCTATTCGGCTCAAAAAAGTTTTTTTTTAAGCTAGATATATTAGATACCCTTTCAACAATTGCTAGTGATAATTTGAAAGAGATTAATAGTTCATTTGGGCATTTTTTTGGGTCCGATTCCATGGAGTCGACTGTGAAGAGTAGTGAAGGGTACTCTAAATTCTTTTGCAGTTTTTCGTAGAGATTTTGTGTTTGATAACAAAATAATTGCTTTCATAGCTTTTCTGAGTCTCTCTTCTTAATTTCCTTTTATTTTGCAGAAAAGCATATGAAGATCTGGAGTATTTACATTTATTTTTATATGAATATATTTTTTCAATTTTGACAAAATATCTTCAAGTTACCTGTTCAGGAAGCTACCCCGATCGGGTAGTGGGCTCTAGCCTATATTTGTTTATGGAAGAATAATAAATATTCAATGAGGTAAAAAAAAAAAAAAAGAGTAGGGTGAAAATTCTTTTATTCCTTGATTTTTCATAAAACTTCGAGAAAACGAAGGAGACCATGGTCTATATAATTACTAAGCTCCTCAGGTTTCCAACCTGACAGTTATCAACTTAATTTACAGGGTTTACTTTTTTTTTTTTTTACCATTGACGACACAAATAAATTACGTGTAGCCATGCCAATTGTTTTTTACCAGTATATCAACCATTTTAACTAATTGGACTTATTTGAGTTGGTGGTTCAGCTTCATCTTAATGCTTGTGCAAGTTACAAGTCTAACATTGTAAATCGGTACGTTAATGAAATCTCAGCCCGTTTCAACGCTGTGACTACTTTACGCTTTCCGTGGTTATGGATTGTGGTTCAAAATTTTTAAACCTTTTCCAAACTACAAATAGTTTAGATTTGTGAAGCTTTTTAATCTGACGTTAATACCAGTATATAGCTTTTGTTTTGTAAAAGAAATTATTAGTCGGTCTTTACTGGACAGGCTTCAATTTCTTTTAGGAGTTATACCTGAGTAGGCAGAATATACATGCAATGTTACACTAAATGAGTTTTTAATGGTTTTAATGCTAATATTGATTTATTCCCAGTATGTAGTTTAGAATTTGTTTATAATTAGGTCACTATTCGCATGCAACATTTCGGAGTGCAATGGCAAGGCTTTTTTTCCTTTAAGCAATAGCTTAAATCTTTCACTTCTAAAAGCCTTTGTGATATTTTTTTATTGTACTGAGATTTATTTAACTTGGAATTAAAATATAATGATATACTCATATAAGCTCTAAATATCATTCAAAATGGGTCCAATAGTACATGATCCTGCTATATAATCTAGATAAAACCAAAATGCCTTATTTGTAAATGCAGTACATGCAAGAAAAATATCAAATGGTACAAAAAAAACAATATGAATGGTTCATAAGCTTGATTCTAAGAGGTCGTTATATTCAAAAGTCTAAATTCCTTTGTCGTAATTATTTCAAACTGTGTGGCTCGGTTAGCAAGGGGTCTGTCAAACCAGAGCGGTAAAACCATATTTTTTTCAAACCTTAATCTCTTATCAAATCAACTCTGGAAACTGAGCTTTTACGTCGGGCAAGCCCTATAATTTATGAGGCTAGATACTTATTTGCCTTAAAGCAAAGAAGTTATAATTGCAATCAACGTCAAATTTTCTTCATTGACTGAATTTATTTTACCCGACCCGCATGTCAATAAAATTTTACGGGCCACAAAAAAAATATTGTAGAACAACATAAATTGTTTCTACTCAATAGTATAAGTGCAGTATCAGTACTGTGATTTTAAAGTTTGTACTTGATCCCTTTTTTTAAAATAGTTTGCAGTATAGCTTTACAGGTTGTTTGGGTTTATCACCTAAGTCTGTTTCTTCTAATGCTGAAATGTTTCTTCTTACTATTTGTCAGTATCACTATTAAATATTTAACTATTTTCTCTGGGAGACTCTTTGATAAAAGCTAATAAGGAAATCTTTTTTGCCACGTGATAGATCAGAAACGGTTAGTAGTAATATTTGGTTATTTTAAGTGTCCTATATGTAATTATATACTGAGAAGAGACCAGGCTTACTTGAATCTGGGGCTATTTGTAGTGCGTTTGTACTTGTAAGCGCTGAAATTCGGGAAGGCCGGAATTTTCCCATAAGCCGCAAAGCTCTTTGGTAGGGGGAGCCTGGTTAGATGGTCTTAAGCGAGCTATGAGAAACAGTTATTAATCTCAATTTTTTTTAGTTATTTACACAACCTACAAAATAATCTATAAAAAAAAGCTTTACGCCGAAGAGAAGTATAGATTTATATAATTATGAAAAATAGCAAATTATTTAATCTGACAAAATAACATTTTTAGTTTTAAGAGATAAATTTGGGCTTGAAAATTACTCTTTTAAAACTACAAAAATACTTTAACCGAGGAACTAATAAAACAATTATTATTGCATGTAGTGGTTTTCATATTAAAAAGTTTATATATACACAAACTATTTAACCCCAGATCATATATATATAAAGAAATAGAAAGCAGCTAATTAGAGGGCATCAAAACTTGCTACATTTAAACTTCGATGTAAAGCTAGATTAAGGATGCTGAGTTCAAGACGGAACATTTTCAGGGATTATTTTTCTGGAAAGCATGATTGATTGTTTAAACAAGAGCAATCAATTTTAAACAAAATTTCACTGGGTTTCAGTGAAGACTAGGCTTATTATCTGAATTAATATGGAAAATAAAAATTTAACTTGAAATTTTTAAAAGATGTTTTAGATAGAATACCTAGTTTATCTGACGAGAGATTAATTGATGAGCAGGGCGTATTAGTTGCATGCAAGTACATGTAGTTAACGTAGGTTTGCGTAAACTATTTGGTTGCATTCGTATTCACAAACTAGTTTCAAACAAAGCTTTAGAAATTAGGTTATTAAAAGCGCTAAAGGAAACTCGCTTAAAGATGCAGATAGCGTTATGTTTGGGCCCACATTGATTGGTGTGATTTCCGAAAACCCTAACCTGTTTGTGTTGCTATTATATATTTGATCATATATTGCCTTAAGTACAATTTTAGTGGTAATATTTTAGAAAATCCTTCTAATTCGATCACCTCTCCTACTCAGATTTTTCATGAAAAAATGCCAAATCTCGAGTATTGATATCTCAGTTTTTGAAGTGAATGATGCCATGAATTTCTTAACCATCAGCTTTTAGGTTCTCTTTTTAATTTTTTGCAACCTAATTTTTAAACGCTCTTACAGATAACGCTCACTAGCAAGTATACTCCAACCAACATCTACACCAGCGTTTGATACAACTTATATATATACATTTGTAGTTCAACCTCAAATTGGCATTGTAGGATTTGCTATTTACCTTGCCAAAAACCACCAGTCAAAATATAAAACCTAAGTATCACTACAAATGTATGAAAAGACATGAATGTACATACGACTATTACATATAAAGCTATGAGAATTAATTTAGACCCTTCCTTTTTTTAAAGAAAAAATTTTGAGTGATTGAATGTTATGCTTACTCATTCTGTAGAAAGTATGAAAATACCAGGTAATGCATATATTGTTCTTGGATTAGGTAAGTCACGCCTTTTATAAATGCTAAGAGTTAAAAAGAAAACAAAAAAAAACCTATACGCAAGAAATTACAGTATTACAGTGTTAAATACACTACAGAAAAGCTAGAGAACCTGATATGCCTGTATGAGTACATCTAATGCGGCCGTCAATTACCGCAAGCCCTAAACTTGTTATAAACTGATTCAGTCCAACAATGAATGCACAATTATTTCGAAAATCTAAATCATATTTAGTAAACACTTTCAGTTTGTTCATGTCAGTAGGTTTTATTGTAATTTTTTTTGCCAGCACTAGAGCTTTTGGTAGAGTTTACTGAAAGTCTTTTTACATGTTAACTAATAGGCCACAAAGTTTCATTAAAATAACTTCATAAAACGAATAGTTATTAGTTCAAGGTTTGGTGCCAAAAAGGGTCTTGGTGCAGGGGTTAAGCTTTGAGATTCTTTACTACGCCTTCTTTTTTGATAGCTTTTTTGCTCAGAAGTTTGTTGAGGGTTTGCTTTGTGTCAATGTCTGCTATTGGGCCACTAGCTATTGCGTATCGTAGGTTTCCTTCAGTATATAAGTTTTCCCATGGAAACTTTAGGGTCAGCAAATGGCAAAGCCCTTTACACGAGCTAAAAGCGTTACCTGACTAGTATCATTGAACTAAATACTAGAGCTAACTGTATTCTCTTTATGACTTTTAATAATTTTTTTGTCATTTAATTTCTATATTCCAGTAGATTTTTTTTTATTCATCTAGTTCAAGGTTTAAAAAAATAATAGCTATAGTATTTTTGGGTATACCAAAAAAAAAACACATAAGTACATCTTCTCTTTGAAGCCCGGAGGTACTTCAATTAAAATATTTCATTGAATCAAAAAATATCAACTTCAAAGTGAAGACAAATTTCATGTAAGACCAAAAAAGCTTTTTTGGGTCTTGTAAAAGGACTAATGCCACTAGAGGCATTCTAAATAAACTTCCAAATAGTAGTAAGGTGTAAAAAAACTTGTTAAAAAAATGAATGTGTAAGATAGCTCACTAAATATGTCGTCAACTACATATTCTTTCACTATCCAGTCAAAAATTGGATCTTGGAAAAGGAAAACGTAGTTTTTGACTACTTTGTCATTATAAGTTAATCAAAAAAAAAAAAAAAACCACATATTCGCTAATTAAACCATATTTTTATAAATTCGTAACAGCTTAAATTTAGCAATGACTTTTAAAAATTTTAAGCAATTCATATTCTTCATATTAACCAAGTTTACTGATAGGCTCGATCATCTACTAGAGATATTCTTGTGGCTGAAAGGTTACCAAGAGATGCCCATTACTTAAGGCATTCTTGCTAAGTTGGTTATCGCTCGCTAACCAAAAAATAAGAAAAGTTAACCTTGATTTGACAAGCGTATTTATACAACCATGTCAAATAAAAGGGGGTTGTTAATTTATCAAATAGTTGAGCTACGTTTTCTAACTGTATATATATAAGCTTTGCAAAACGGAAAAATTCTTTATTTTGGAATGATATATATACTAGCATGACTATCTCATTTGAATGAATTATTCACTAACCTTGCAGCTGATTAAAAAAGATTTGAAAATTCAAGCCGGTGAATATGCTGCCAGAACGATAAGCATTATCAATATTAAAAGATGTGCTTTCAGCTAATTGAAACGTTAATCTTTTTTTTTGGTTACTTAAAACTTAAATTTAAATGCTTTTTATTGGAAAGTTTATTTTTTGTCAGAAGAATTTGCTGTGTAAATAGCATTTGCATTAACCGCCTGAATGTTTATGGATTTGCCCTAAAACATAACAGACAGTCTCAAATTATACATTTTGGAGACTAAAATAAATGAAAATGTAGTGATCGAACTTCATATTTTTACAGACGTTTTAATTGTATTATACCCCAATTTCCTATCATGCTTTGGAGTTCAAATAGAAATCAGGTTTTACCAAGATTGGTGCATAGTAATGGCGTCGACTACTAATAGCCTTAGATGTATCTGTCTAAAATTTATGAGTAAGTGGCTACCATAAAAAATGCAATAAGTGGTTGCTATTATTCTTCGGCCCGAAAGTCTTTTGAAGAATCATTGCAGCTAAATTACTGTTAAAAAGCTTTTTATAATATATTCACCACTATATTTACCACAAGAGATTAACTAGGTACGTCCCAGAAAAAATGTTTGTTAACGACTGTATAAACTAATTGTACACAGAATGGAGATTTGACATGTCTTTCAGCGGTTTTAATTTAAAATTTATATACATTGAATAGGCAGAGTTCTAAATGAATTAGGATAATTCAAAACGCAGCACACATATATTCACATATAAGAAATGTAAGTTTTTTCATCTAAAAAAAGCTTCTAACAATTTCTAATCTTTTGTTTGGCCAAAACATTTCCACTTCCAGTAAAAACAACTTGATGAGGATAGCTTTATAGTCTTCAAGCTTTTAGCTCTAGGTACGGAATTTTTTGAAATAGTAATATTTATTACGGTTAAAACTGAAGTGGCCCATCAAACAAGCAAGTCAAATTGAGTGTATAACTGCTCAAAGAGTTGAAATGTTTATTGCACTAAACAAACATTCATAAATCATCAAACGCGAATACTTATTTAACTGATATTACAATATACGTAATAATATGTTGTGCGGCATCATTAAGTAATTAAATAAGACAGCTCTGTTTCATGATACTTGGACTCACGGCAATAAAATGATAATTCTGTAAAACTCTCTATCTGCATGAGTAGCTTTTTAAGATAGTTTTGCAAGCACTCAAGCAGTGCCGTGCAATGTAATGGTGCATACATTTTATTATTACTCGAGATACTTTACAAATTAATGCTTATGGTTAGTTAGACGTGGTACAGAGCTGAGACTATCTATTAAAACGAGTTTTTTTTTTAAAAAGAAAAGAAAAACTTTTTTTTTGCTTTTGTATGTTGACAGAAAGTAACAGACATTTAGTACTGTGTATGAGATATTGCGGTGGATTTTACAAATTTGGCGATGACTATAAATCATGGTATTTATTCTTGTTCAATTTCTATATAGATATTCTATATACATATAATTGTGCCCATGTCAAGATAGAAAAGTTTTAACCAATTGTTAACTACTTGTTTAAGATTAAGCACAAAATATTAACCATTTTAAACCAATATTAACGAGCTAAGATTTTTAGAGTTTGAGAGAACTTACCTCACCCGTGTTTAAAAATAAAACTACTCAAAACTTTTGGTTAAAACTACGTTAAGAAAAAAACAGTTCATTTCCATATTAGACCAAATATAAGGTTTCAAACTATAACTCTAAAAGCTGGTTCGCCAAGAAAAGCTATTGAGTCTGTCTATGCGGCCAGCAAATGAACGCTAGTACCTGGATAAACCTAAACAAGTATAAAGTCTAGGTAGTTTTTTAGATTGAGCAAAAGTCCCTTTATAAGATATTCTCTTTTTGTCACTTTTTTTTTTTTTTTATCTGATGCCTAGATGTTAGGACAATAAACTAATCATCTATCCGATGTCTATTCATAGCAAATTCAAGTCTTCTTGGAGTTTAAATTCAACTCGGAAAGAAATGAAAATTCCACAAGCATTGCTAAAGAGTTGGTTTATGCTAGTTTTCTTTTTTGTCGAATGGTTCACTATCAAAATATTAGGAATGTGATCAAACACTTTCAAAGGTACATAAAACGTTAACCGTTTCATTGTACTTCACCTATAACCTTCACCTGATCGTCAGCATATTGCCTTCAAAGCTGCGTACATTTATACGCCTGTAGCCTAAGACCTAATTGCACTGAAAACAGTAAAGACAAAAAAGCAAAAAAGAATTCCCCTTACCCACTAAGTTTCACCTGACTTTGGCAAGGTAGCTTTTACATAACCATAGGCATAATTCTACTAGCTAGAAATGAACACATGTATTTCTTTGTATATTTAGAAAAATGAGTGAGGCAGCTACCTCCTTAAAAATTGTTTGTATTTTTTCCGGCAACAAGTTATAAAAAGGTGGCTCAATATATATTTTCACTCGAAGGAAAGCAGCGCTATAGGTATGGCTTATAAAAGATAATAATGCGTTGTGATGTTATTACCTTAATCCGCCTATATAAATACACAGCCAGGTTGTGTCTTCCTAATAAATTTTGTAAGTTTAATAGACGACATAGATTCTTCAGGCAAGTCAACAAACCTGGATTTGAACTATAAAACTTTTTATATCATTTTCTTTTCTATGGCAATATATACCAGAGCACATGATGTAAATATTTAATTTTGTTTTCCTGTGGAAGTACATTAATTATAGAAGAAAAGACGCCCTCGGCAAGATAAGACTGCAATTTCGTAATAGATTATTGGAAATACCAGCATGTCGTATTTTATTATAATGAAGTTTTTATTTGAAAATGTCATGTAGAAT
Source organism: Geotrichum phurueaensis (assembly GCA_030558065.1). NCBI lineage: Eukaryota > Fungi > Ascomycota > Dipodascomycetes > Dipodascales > Dipodascaceae > Geotrichum > Geotrichum phurueaensis. The sequence continues at coordinate 26,633 of JAJMRT010000173.1, forward strand.
GGGATTCATGACACCTTAACTACAGTCATTTTCAAAATTTACTTTTCTCAACAGACTGTACCAATGCAGTTTAAATAGATTTCAAACCAAGGACTATCCGTGGTAATTTTTGGCAAAACAAAATCCAAGAGTTACAACTGAAGAAAGGGTCCTTAGCTTCAAAATAAGGACCCTGAAAAAATCAATAAATGGAAATCTGGGACACCGCTCAAACCACTACTTCTAGATTGTACAACAAGGTGAGTATTGTTGAATAGTCTATTTTACTTGTACTTGTACTATCAATTTCATCTATACCTTAGAACTATAACAAAAGTACTGATGAAAAAGTCGAATCAATTTTTTTTTTCAAAATACTATAAAGCAACAGCGCAAATTTGATTAAACTTTACAGCTCGAAATACTCACGCTTCATTTGTCCAAATGACTGTCTAGCTTTTGGTGTTTCCAAATGACAAATCGGGCCAGAAAAAAGCTACACATTACAAAAGGTTAATTCTCCATTTTGCAAGCTGG
>JAJMRT010000173.1:27248-40280 GCA_030558065.1 Geotrichum phurueaensis
AAAAAAAAAAAAAAAAAAAAAAAAAAAAAAAAAAAAAAAAAAAAAAAAAAACTTAAGCTATATATTTGTTCAGTTTATTGTCTTTACAACTTATTTAGCTATACATAGAAGTCATTTATTTCAGGTTTGTTGTCTGGGGGGTCTATGCTGTTCGCATTTTGGTCTTTTCGCTTTGATGGCGCCGAATTCTCCACAAATCGGGTTTGTGTGGCAAGGGAAACCCGTCAGGATCGTCACTGAGATAGTGTGGCACAGTGGGAGGGGCAAGCCGGTAAAACCTTGACAAGCTATGCAGTTAAGCTAACCATCAGGTGGGAGGGCGCGGGGCCGCGCACGCATCCCAGAATTGGTGCCAACTCGAGCCCAGCAGTGTAGTCACGTGGTTTCGCTTGTTACGACCAGTCGCAACTAATTTTGCATCTTTGCAAAATTGATTTCGCTGTTAGGGAGTCAAGCCGGCGTTCATGCGCTCTGCTTGGTTGCTGTTTCGCCGTAGTTGATACTACGAGACTGTTTGGTCCCAATTAACTTGAGCTATTTAGTTACATTGTGGTAGGTATTTTGGAGCTTTATCTTGTAGAAAGGGCTTGCTATATCTCTAAGCCGAAAACAATTTAATAAATTTCTTACTAGCAAAGTCAATTCTAAGATCATACAATAAAGATCATAGCTTTAGAACAGTTCATTTTTCGGCTTTTTTAAAATATTTCAGGCTTTAATGTCGTCCCTTAAATTTTTCCAAAATCTTTTTCAACAATTTCTATGTTAATAGTTGGTTTTGGTTGTGCGTATAACTTTTCTAAATATTTTTTTATACGGTTATGTTGTGTATACAATTTAAGTAGTTAGTTGCTCATTAACTTTTTCTGTAACATAAAAAATTGATGTATTTTAGTTGTGGCCCAGATCTAAGTACACCAAGAGTACATTTTTTCACCTGAATATTTTTAATGAAATATTTTGCCTAAAAATTTTATACCATCAAATAATGCTGAGCCAAGTGGTAAAAAGCAATTTGAAAATGTTAATGATTTTTCAGCCTGTTATTAGTTAGCAGAAACTCTAATTAAAATAATTATAAAAGCAATAGGCGATTAAAACCAAAATGGGTTACTAACAGCTAGCAAAGGTTAGATTAGCCTGTTAAGGTTGTACTGAGTGTCAATCTCTAGTATTGATCTACTAGGTGTTATGTATTGCAGGTTTCCCTTGACACAGGATTATTCAAAGAGAATTCAGCGCCATCAAATGATTGAGCTTGAAATACGCGTTGACATCATTGCTTTGCTATTTTCATAGAGACGAATATTTTTGAAATTCATGTCTTCTTTGTATGTCATATTGCTTTGTAGTTTTAGTTGTAACTATTTGATGTAAGGACAATAAACTGATTGGCTTTAGCTAACAAAGGCAGTGCCAGCAGCCTCGACTTTCATAGGACAAAAACATTACCACTGATTTGCTACATAGAAAGAAAAAAATTCCCACTGAGACTACATAACACTATTTAAATAGGTTTGTATTATCCATTCTTACTAACATGATATTATGATCGCAAAGTTGCAAAAATGCCAGAGACCGCCATCGGAATAAATACTATTCTCATTGTCTAAATGTAATTTCCCTGTCTTTTTGGTTTTCAAATCTACAAAAAAAAAAAAAAAAAGCTAAGCTGTTAAACCATGCCAGTCATTGGAATATGCCATCAAATAATTTTTTATATAATGATCCTTATTATAAAGTATAAAGTTCGTGGAAATTTCGGTGCCACCGAAGTGAATGAAATATATAGTGAATAGCGCATTCCCTGCTAAAAAGGTTATTTTTGTTGTATTAATGTCTTCTGTGTATAATTTTTAAATAGTTATTAAGGAAAATGAACTGATTATATATAAAGTATTATTGGAACAGTAAAAATTTCTTGATAAAACTTGACAGAGCTTAGAGTTCAAAGATAAAATATATGGTATTCAGATTGATGAAAAGCCAGTAACTGGCCAGGTATTGTAAGCCAAAATTTGAAGAAGAACTTTTCTTTATTACGTTCTGGCTAGTTATATTTTTCTGGACTGAGTCCATGGGCTTTTTTTTACATAGGGAATGTCGGTGCGGCACCTAAATAATATTTAGGTTCTATATACAGATAGCAATCTTTCTATATCAAAAATTTCCAGGAAATTCAATAACTCAATCAGCCAAAACCAACTGCGGTTTTTTATCCGAATGCAGGACTATTTTAGCACTACTGGTAGCTTTTGGACTTCTAATCGCCTTCACATTATTTTCCCTGAAAATAAAAAAGAGAAGCATGCTAGTTTTTTTTTTTATTTAGTTCTTTTTTTTTTTTTCTAGAACTATTGAAAAAATCCTTTTTTTTTTTTTTTTGCGTGTAAACCAGAGAAAAACCAACAGAGTTTGAAAAATTCACACTGGTCAAGGTCAACACTGAATTTTGTATGGCCAGTTTTCTTTTTTTTTGTTTTCTTTTTTTTTTCCTCCTTTTTTTTTTTTTTTTTTTTTTTTTTTTTTTTTTTTTTTTTTTTTTTTTTTTTTTTTTTTTTTTTTGGCTGTTTTTACTTTCGAATCTCTTCCTCTTCCCTTTCTCTCCCTTTCTTCTCTCTCTTTCTCTTTCTCCTTCCCGTTTTTTCGAAACGTAACACTGCAGAAAGCACCGCAGCAACAGAAAACCATACAGACAGCACTGATGAAATATTTTTTTTAACTTTTCAAGTTAATTTTTAGCCATCTTCCTCGTCATTTTTTATAGTTGTAATGGTGTTTCAGTTGATAAAAAACTCGTCTGGCTCAAAGAGCAGCATTCTTAACGATGACACGAAAGTAAATCACCAACCCCCATCTCAGCAGTCTCTTGGCCAACAATTTCACCATTCTCAATATCAGCACCAGCAGACATCAACACCGCCATCACTACAGCACAATCAGCATCAGAACCACCAACAGCCAGTACAAGGCCAACAACAGAATAGCCACCCTCAAATGTTTGTTCAGCAGCCTGGCTACCCCCAACAGCCACAAGAACAGCCTCCTCATTCAGCACAATTCAACCACCATCAGAACTATAACCAGTACCCGTCACAGTCTCATCCGTTGCCTGCTCCTCAACAGCAGCCCTATTGTTACTATTCTCCCCTGCCGCCCCAGCAACAGCAACACCTACAGCAAAATCAACCACAAGACCAACCGCAGCAGCAACATCAACAACATCCTCATTCTACGCAATATTCTCAACATTCATCCGCTCTTTTATTACCTCATACAAATTCTGGGGCTGTTCCACTGGGCCAGCAACAGCACCAGCAACAATCCCAGTCTCAGTATAGGCCTCCTTTAAGCCTTCTCACCAGTAGCAGAACAACATCATACTTCGATCAGAATGGTACAATATCGCTACCTCCTTTAAATGGTAACGGAGGTGACTTAGAACAGAACCAGCTGCAGCGAAGCAGAAATCGCGAGACTACTAAGCGTCATACTATTCACGGATCTGATTTATCCTTATTATCGAAGTTTAGGGTTGAAGATGGGTTGAAATCTTCCAGTTTTAACAAATTTGCATCTGATCTTTTGGCTTTCAACCAAACCTCCTCGTCCAGTCAGCAACAATCATCGTCATCACCTCCTCCACAACAGGAGCTACAATCCCAATCTTCTAAGCACCAGTTTTCACCTCACATGGTGCACAACCAGCAGCCAATCTATAATGCTCAACCCGTTCACACCGTACTGCACATCTCACAGCAGCAGCCTGCTGCCCCTTCTAGACAGCAGCCCAATTCTACTGCGCAACAGCGGAGTCCATCTACTGCACAAGCCGCACCTGCTAAACAAGCAAAAAAATACACTTGCCACTGTAAACGCTCTTTTACAACTTCTGGACACTTAGCGCGGCATATGAGAATTCATACGGGCGAGAAAAATTACGAGTGTCCGTATGATGGCTGCTCAGCGAGGTTTTCTAGGCAGGATAATTGCATGCAACATTATAGAACCCATCTAGGAGGTCGATCTCGAGGTAGTTCCTCAAACAACAGCACCAACAGCAGCACGACCAACTTGTCAAGCAATGGCCGCAACTCTGCTGGCAACAGATCTCGCAAGTCTAGTTCTGCCACGCTTCAAAATTCAGCCAATTCAAAAGGATAAAATGCAGACAAGAATTTCCATGGCATGTATACACTAGGTAGTGAGTTTTTATATCAATGTCAATGGTTAAAAATTCATGCTCACATAAAATATAATTCAGTCTAGCCACATTGCTGGGCTTTTTTTGTCTTCTTTTTTGTTTCTCTTGCCTGATTCATGAGTTGGTGGACATAGAAAGTTGAGGAAAACAATTGTATATATAGAAAGCAAACAGTTTTATCTGGGACGGTTTGCAAATAGTATAGCAACCGGGTACATAAAAAATTAAGTAAAGTTATTATTGCTTTCACTTATCGCTAGGCGATCTGCTCATTTTGCACATAAAAGGCCAAAGGGCTGCTTCTAAATTTTGTTGTAGTAGATCAGCAAGCCAAAATCATCTACTAAAAAATCGGTGCTGATATTTTGAATATTTGATTTAATCTGTGCCAGCGTTTATAGCGGCTGGGGTATCAAAACCGGCATTGAACTTGGATATACACTAGCTATGACCACCAGACAGGACTGGAGTGCCAAGCGGATAGTGCTGCCGAACTTAAGAGATACTACTCTACTCCAAACCCTAATCCGTCACTGCTTCCGTATCCACTTTCAGTATGGTTGAACTGTCCCTGAGCTGTCACTGCGCTGCGTCCCTTGCTAATAAATTTGGCAGTGCACGGAACCCCCAGTTGTCTGGTTTGTTTTGTTCGATACTAGCTTCATTTTTTTCTTTTTCAGGTAAGTTAAACGTGCTTGCCTGGACCGCTGGGCAACACAAGCGCACGTTGAACTGACCAGAGATTGCTATCATATCTATACGTGTATTCAGGCTGCTGCATCCACGATGAGATCCAGACTTGAAAGCTGTAGCTTAAGCGCTCTGCTTTCCAGTACCAGTCACTAATTTTGAGGCTCTAAGTATTTATTTTATATTTGCGTACCCTGTCCATAATGTTGTTTTTCGTCAAAATATGTGCCTTTCATCCGTAGTCAAACAATTTGCTATTTATGCTGTCTAGTATTAATAGACTAACTTTTTTGACAGGTGAATAGCGCAATACAAGAAGGGGTTTAAATTTTTGGTTTTTGGTTTTATTGTTATCTTTTTTAGACGTACTGCTTTTGGTCTGCTCGTGTGCTTTGATGGGGGTGTTTTTTTTTTCCTTTCTTTTTTTAACTTTTTGATTTGAGGTTTTCTTTTTATCTAAAGCAGTCCTCAAAGTTTAGTCTAAACTCTTTTTAAATTTTTTTTTAAGTAAAGCTGGTGTTAAGAATTTTAAAAATATTGTGCAGCTGGTTAACTCTAAAAGCTGTAAAAAAAGTTAGTTAACCAATGGGTCAGTTAACAACGGTTATAAACTCTAACCCTAGCACAAGGTTATGTTGATGTGAACTACACTACTTTAGTGCTAAAATATGCATTAGATAATAGCAGCCTAGGCTGATCTCAGCATGGTTATAGAGGAAAACCTGGTTTTTTTTCAAGCTCAAGTCCGATCTTAAAACTTAAATACTATGTCTTTAATCAAACAAACTATTGCATTATGATTATCTTATTATTTGGTAAGCAGGCCTTTTAATTTAATTCAAAATTCCTCGAATTTCCACTACTGCCTTTTACCCCAGGCAACGCAGTAAGTCTTGAACCCTTTATGCGCAGAATCGTCACAGACTGCAATTTTCTACTATCTAACAACATACAGCTTTTTTACAGTATCTCCAACAGTACATACATACTCAGATAACTTCTCGCGAGACCGGCCTCACAACAGTTTTGCCGACACTAAAACTGAACCCACATTCTTCGTCTGCTAATGCCATTATCGAACAATGGCTAGTGGTGATTTTCACGACTCACAAAATCAGCCCAGTGTCAAAAGAATATTTCCGTCACTGACTGGCAGCAGCATTGTGAAAAAACCAGTCAAATATCCAGAACCAGTCGAAAAAAACCAAGCTCATTTGCAAGAACGCAATGCTATCTCAACAGAGTCCACGGTGGCAAATTTAGCACCTTCTGCAAAAAGATCGGTGCTTTTATTTAAACCCATAGCAGTGTTGAAGAAGCAGCAGCAGCAGCAGTCACAGTACAAAAGCCGAGCGCTGAGCTCGCCAATTGTCTTTTGCAGAGAATCATCAAATGAAGTTGTTGATAGACCTGTCAGCGCCCTCACAAGCATGTATGGTAACGCAGGATCAAACAAAAAGCGGCAAGTAAAGTCAAAAAACGGGCTTTCTTACAAAATGGCTTTGGCCCGGGAGCTGGGTTTGTACACAGACAATGACTATGACTACTACCAGCATAATTACAATGATAAAAAATCCAAAAATTACACGAGCAAGAACTGCAGTACAGACAATGGCTCGAATAGCGTTGTTGAAGATGAGGAGTATTGGGATATGCCCTATAATCCTTTTCAGCCTACTGAGTATAAGCGGTACAAAGAAAGTGATGAGTATTTAATAGAGCAGCACGAATGGAACTTGTTTCTGGTGGAAAAGGGGTACGTTGCAGAGCAACGATTCCCTCGGCCTGAGGCCATCTCTAATATTGTGCATCTAGATCGTACAGCAAGCGTCGTCAAGCGGTCCTTGTCGCCTACTCCTACAGAAAACTACGGCAGAAAAATCCTCGAAAATTTTGGCTGGAAACAAGGCCAGGGCCTGGGTGCGAGCGAGGAGCGACAAGGCATTAAGACTGCATTGAGGCTGGCGCCTGTGGACAGGACGAAGCGCAAGATAGGGCGCATCATCGACGATAACCGGTAGAACGGCAATCTCTATATATCTTAGAAAAAGATCCTGTTGTATGCAATGATGGTATTCTTTGATACATGGTAACAGGGAGTCAGTACAGTAGTCTTTTGACTGATTTTTGAACTGCGGGATGTATAATATTTACATTCTTCATTTTCCGACTGCACTTAATTGCTACCTAAAGTGGAGAATTGGTGGTGATAAAATTTTTAGGAAATTTTTTTAAAATTTGTGACTTAACACGACACTTTTTTTTCCAACTTTTTTTTACCTTTTTTTTTTCTTTTCCTCTTCTTTTTTTTCTTCTTTTTCACTATTGCTTCCACAACATCAGTAGTACCATCCTCATCAACTTCAGCAACGCGATACCGCGGCGGACTCATACTATTTAGTGCCTTAAAACTCTCTCACATCTCTTATGTTTACTGGCTTTTAATTTCTATGATCTGTACTAATGGTATGTGCTTGTCTTGCGTGCACTTTCTCCCAACCACTAACTTTGCTTCTTCAGCGGCATCTACAACGCCTCGCATCCTTGCTCACCACCAACCCTAGAAAGCTCATTATCTGGCCTGCTTCGATATTATTTATCATCTCATATCCTTTCATTTACAGTCTGCTTTCAATTGGGCTGCCAGAAGCAACAATCCTCTCTCAATCGAACTCAGCAAATCTAGAACCCCGTGTTTTTGTTAAACAACTTTATATATCTCCTCCACCTTTTTCTGATGCCTTGTCTTTAGAGGTTCTCCAATCTCTAATTCCTTTTCTGGATCAATTTCAGAACCAACAAAACTCTTCATCACTACCTTATCTGCATTCAATTATTACTACCTCTCATATCCGTTCGGAGGATGGGACCCCAATTTTTGACTTTCAAGCTGAAACTTATACCCAGGCATCTCAACTTTATTCACAAATTTACTTACCACGGTTGACACATAAAAAACTTACAAGCGCCTCGGGATTACTCATTTCCTATGTTTTTGATGATCCAAAAAATGAGCTATCCTGGAACAACGCGCTTTCCACTCTACTATCAACGCCTAGCCCTAACAACACATTTGCCTACATTTACTCTGCTGCCCAATCCAAATTGCCATTCCAACCATCATCTTCTCCTATTCCTTTTTTTACAGTACCACTTTTGGGACTTATTTTTACTCTTTCAGTTTTGTTTCTTTACGTGGTCATATCGTGGGAGTTGGTCTCCTCAGTTAGTTCGAAAATAGGCCTGACATTTGCCTATTTTTCTCAGTATATCCTCTCTACGTCAACAGCGCTAACCATTACTTCCTTTATTTTTCCGTCTTTTTCTGCCTACAGTCTAAGAAACTTTTTATTTGTCCCTCTTTTCATTTTCATTACTGGCTTTGACAATGTAATTCGAATGTTGAATGCCGTTGGAGGTACGCCGCATGAATACCCTCCCTCGGCAAGGCTACTTATGGGAATCAAGGCTACTATTTTTAAAACAATCACAGTTTTGGCAGTATATTTACTATTGCTATTGATCTCTTGCTTCATTTTTTTCAGAATTTCTCAGCAGGCTGTTCACATATGTTTATTTGCAACGCTCTCTCTTTTTATCAATTTCTGCATGCATATGTCATATTTTTCGGCAATCATTTTTGCTGATATGCGTCGACTAGAGCTTTCAGACGACATGATTGACGGTGAAGTCTACACCAATTCTCAACCGCTTCTCCCTTTTGACAACTTTGTGATAAGAATTCTTAAAAAGCAATACTCTTACCTTCGGCACTTTTATTTTAACTCTAAGATCTCAGCTTCTACTGCGATTCTTATTATATCACTGGGGGCTCTTTTGGTATGGAGTAAGCTTGCTCAACCGGAGGAAATGCACAACTACTCTTCTGGAACTATACCTTTTTTTATTTCCAAGTCGCAGTTGATTTCAAATTACGATTATGTGAAAGTTTTTGAGCCTTTGGTCTTGCAAGGTGAATTCAGCAGTGAGACGAGGCAGGTTATTTTCCATGTTGGTACTTATATTAGAGGGTCCTTTCATACGTTCAAAAGAATTTTCTCATTGCACATTTTTTTGGAATTCCTAGCCTCATTTGCGTTTTTGCTCTCTTTAACAGGTGTTATCCTCAACTTTGTTCTGCCATCTTTCACGGACATTTTTGAGCCATTGCCCTCTACGGAGGTTATGGAGTTTTCTTCTAAAGAGCTAACTGGTTATCATACTTTAGATGTCTTGAAAGTTATTACGCAGGGCTCAATGATTGCAACTGTATCTTTGGATCACAATATTTTTGTTTGGAATGCCGCTACATGTGGAAGCAAGGTTGGCAAGCCTTTTAGCATCCCCAGCCCTCCAGATTTCTGGCCCATTTCTCGAGTAGTACTGAACTCTGCACTGAACTTGATTGCAATTTTTTCGACCCGTATTGCAGCGGTGAAATGCTATAATTATCAAACTGGTAAATTATTATATCACTTGCATGATAAAACCATTTTTCATGAACTCCCAATTGAAGTTTTCTTTTCTGGCTTAGAACTTACTTTGATTACAAGGAAAAGTACCCTAATGTCGATCCCAGAATCGGGGAAGATCAACTGTTTTAAAGTTGATTTTTCTAGCAAGTCATTGACTTTGACCCATGCAAAACGACTAGTAACTCCTCGAATCCCCGAGCGTGTTGTTTGTTTTTCGGCAGAAAACGATATTACTATTGGTACCCACATTGGTAATATGTGGAGATTCAGGAAGCTGCAAATCCAGAATTCTCCTGTACAAATTAACTTTCATGGTGTTAATGATTTATCAAAGTACAAGCCTCAACCCATCCCTGCCCCTCATGCAATGGTTGCCAGGTTACCGATGCGGCCAGGCAAGATGGCAGGGTCTTACACTCGGCCTGGAATGGAAAGGCCCAGACCAAAGATTTTAGAAAATTCTATTGTCGCTGTTGTCACCGTCCCCTCCATCAACATGGTTTTACTAGCTACCTCTGTGCAAGCCTGTCTGTTCGATGCTCAGACTGGAATAATTGTGAAGAACTTTCAGCTTGGCCATTTCAAGTCTCATACGCTCCGCGTTTTTCACTCACAGCCGACACACTGCCGATTTTGTGGGTGTGCGTCAATCGATTCGCTTTCTATTGTCTATTCTGATGCTGAAAATGAAGGCATGGTTATTTGCCATACCCTGACAATTGACAACCGTGCCAAGAATAGCATCTGCATTCGTGTCGAGCGTGATCCACGTGAGACAAGATGTCTTGGCTTTGAAGCGACGACTGAGCGGCAGCATTGGATCCACAGGGTTGAAGGTTGGGACACGACTGATATGAATATGATCATGGGAGTGCGGAAGAAGGAGCCAAAGGTACTGTTTTCACAGCAGAGTAAATCGTCATCAATTTCCTGGCTCCAATCCAAGTCGCCAGGTTTTCTGAGAAACAGAAAGGCTGGAATATCGTCTGAGCTTTTGGAATACAATAATGATGACGAGGGTGATGATGATGATAGTAAATTTCCCCTAATTGATGCTATTTGGGAAGGATTTGCTATGTCTGCAACTGGCCAGGTCTCGTACTACGACATTCCCGACAACACATCGACCAACCGAAACGCAATTGCGGCAGCAAATACGCTGCTGTTGGGCGCCAAAGGCCTTAGCAAGCGCAACAACCCTAATCGCCGGCTTGTGAAGGGCTCAGGCACAATCGGACTGGAGCTTGACATGGCCTCGCAGGCCCGTCTGTTAATCCGCTCTATCGGGCCCGTTACCAAGTTTGGTACTAAGTCAATTGCGGTTGCGTTTGGTAATATCATCAAGGTGCTATATTTTGGCAAAGAAGAGTCACTTCCCACAGACATAGACTTATCTAGTCTTTCTTCTAGTGCGATTCATACACCAAAACAGTTGAACAGCCGTCTTAAACGCCATCCATCAGCTTCGATGATGAACTACAACTCATCTATTTCAATGCAATACAACACACGGTAGCAGGTAACATATTATGATACTTTTGTATGTAACTGGCATTATTGTCTGTTATTCCAAATGCCAACATTGTATTGGCTTATTTTTTATTATTATTTTTTTGTTATTGTTTTTGTTTTGTATTTAGTTTGTATATGCTATTTATTTATTTATTGCTCTTTTTTTTTGTGCTGTTTACTATCAATATTCAATTTGGTTGCTTTAGAATATAGAAGAAATCTACCAACTTTTCAGCCGCCAAAGGAAAGTTGAGTGTTCTATATCAACTCAGCAGTGTTTTTCTTTTCTGCTGCCAAATATAACATATTATTGTACTCGATGTATTGTCAAATTTTTTTTTCAAAATTAGGCATTGCTATTTGGAAAAAACGATATGCACTCGAGATTGATCTTGCTTTCAATCCTCCTTGTTAAAATATCGTTGGAGCTAGACATGTTAGATTGGGCAATTTGAACTAATATTTTGTGTTTAAATTTCTGCCATGAGATATTTAAAAGGCTTTATATACAAATGCTATCAAAGTAATCTTGCTTTGTACTTAGATTTTCAAGCCACACAAATCTACGTAGGGTCCGCTCAACTTTTCAAGTAGATAGTAATTGCCAGTCCTAACCTTTGTCATTGAGAAGCTAGAATGCTATACCTCGCTTAAGATACTGCTCATGATTTTCAATGGTCAAGGCTTAGATATTTTTGAAGTTAGATTTATATATAATATATTTTACTTCTGAGAATAGCATTTTGAAAGATTGGATATCATATTGACTACTACAAGAGATAGGAGAGGGTAAAGAGTGTCATATCATTACTGTGTTACACTGTCTTAGTTATCTCAGATGCTTTGTGATAAATGAAAGTTAAGCAGGCATTACCTTTGTCTGAAATTAAAAATATAAAATGGCTGCAACGTTATAAGCGAAGAAGTTCTGAAGAACCAGAATTCCACCACGGATTACTAGTCCGATGAACTGGCTTTGGACAAACCGGTATGATCAAAGACGTACCTATCCCAGTATATATTTTGTTGACTGTGCTAAATCAGTATATATAAGATTACCGACTATTGTGCAGACTTTCTTGTCCTGGAGTAGGCATGCCATCTAGTAGAAAGGCTAAGGCTTGTTCCATTGAACCAGCTCTTTCTTATGAATATACACAATATTGATTGAATATACCTTAAACCTGGTGGAAACCATTTTTTTGGCCACCTCTATCATGTGGCGCCAGAACTCAAAAAACGACTAGAATAGTAAGGTGTTGTGAATGAATTTTCAATTAGTCGGTAGCCACTGTTGATCAGCTTATTGTATTATGGCTGTAGTTTGTTTCATTACCAAAGTATTTAAGATCGAAGCCGTTTGTTGCTCAACGGATATTGGCATTAGTTTTTTTTCATTGCTTAGCTGCTTTAAAAAGGTTTTGGATGATCAGTGTTAACTCATGCCAAACCATATGATTTCTTTTTTTATTTTTATTTTTGGTTTCTTACTGACATATACTAAGTTTTTCAGTCTAAAACAAAAGAAACAATCGTTAAATCCGGAATAGTTTATGAATTTGTCGGCTAGAGGCCTTGCCTTTGGAGCAAACTGACTTCCAGTGTTTGAGATGCAAGTCACTGCATTAGACAGTGCCTTCCCGCAACTGAATCAGCTTCCTGATTCACGCAGCACTTTTTTAAGTTACAGCCACAGTGGTAACCGTTTGACCAGCAGCTTTGCTACTTTTGGGCAAAGCCAAGCGTTTAACACTGCGCGTAGCCAAATACGTACATGTTAACACTTTTGGGTTATGGCTGTTAACCAGAAACGTCCTGGGATGACGTTAAAAGCACCCCGTTTTTGGATGACGATAAACTCATCATTTATCCAAAAGAACGATACGTGATACGGCAGCGAAAGAGCATTACCTGTCTCATTCTGAAGATCTATCCTTGATGTTATCATATTTTCTCTTGAAGGAGAGATGAATCCGAGGTAGATCACGACAACAACAAAACGACAATTCTACGAAATGTCAAACGAAGACGACAATTTTATAACATGGCATACCTGAAGCCTGAATGGTACACGGCTCAACGAGCTTGTCCAAATTTAGCGACAAAGGTGATCCGAAACGACAGATCCGAATCCTGGAAACAGGACTTCAC
>JAJMRT010000174.1:0-28417 GCA_030558065.1 Geotrichum phurueaensis
ATGCCGAGGTCCGTCCCAGCACTGCGCATAGCCCACCCACGCGAGACTTATTGAACCCCAATATCCAAGGCTGAAATTGCACCAACGCCCGCGCTTCGCGATTAAACGATACAAGGCTAGCCATTACCTCACCGCTTTTGCCATCAATGGCAACTACGACTGTGACATTGCTATTGCTCTCATTTGTGCCACTTGTAGGAGCAGGAGTGCTTTCTGCATTATCAGATAATGCAAGCCTATACAACTCTGGAATCCCACTAGGCAGCGTCTCGAAACTACTCAAAAATTTGTGTAACCTATGAGCAAACCCAGACGAAACAGAAGAGGAACCAAATGAAACAGGCAAAAATGAAGATGCTGGTGAGGGCTGCACACTACCCATTACGTCAAACGTAACGTTAGAATTTGTAAGTCTTGCCATTACAGCCTCAGGGCAGCGCCAGTGCGGAATCCCACTGAGGACCAAGGTGTGGACCACGAGCTGTGGTGAATTTTTGCGTGCGTGTGGAATGTCCCACCCACTGTTTTTAAACCACTTGACCACGTCAACCTCATTCAAGCTGGGCTGGGGGGAGAGCGGAATACCAGCCAAAAAGCCAGGCTGGCGCGCACCCAGCGTGATGCGGTCAAGGTTTGGGAAGCTAGCAAGGTACTTGAGAGCACGCTCATGAAGACTTTTGCCAATTGCCATGCGCCGCCGTGCTGGATCAACAAACAACATAATGATTGAACCTGTGCGCTGCGCTGGATGGATCCAAGTTCCGCAGAATCCGTACATTTGGTTTGTACTGGAGTTTTTCACAAAAAAATGCTTTTGCGCGGGTTGATGGTTTGCGCTCAGCAAGCTAATAAACAAATCACACTGAACGCTCACATTTTGTTTTGAAAAGCAAGTTTCCCACAGTTTTCGAAAGCTTTCAATGTTTCCCGGCTGATGAGGTGACCATTCCTCTACAAGCCAGCGTTGACGTGAACTCAATGAAAATGGCGTGAGTTGATTTTGATAAAACCCGCTACCAGGTAATCTGCCTACTGCGGGAAGCCTACCAAATAAAACCTTAGCTGTTGTTTTGAGGCATACTTCCGTAAACTCATAAATGCACAAGTATGTACCAATGGTGCGGTCCAAGGCCATGTCATAGGGCGACGAACCAGCAATGACAACTAAGGGAAGTCGCTGTTGGTTGCACAGCGCGGCTAAACCTTTTGTAAAGCTTATCTGGTATTCATTCCGATTGGCGTCAGTGGTAATCAAAATAATAACCTTAGCCTTGCTAATCAGCGCGTGATGCTCAGCAATCAGACCCTTTTCTGTGTATGATGTATGCTGGAGCCGACCAGAGTGGTATTTAATCAAGGCCTTACCAAATATTGAAAAAATATTTCCGTCATTATACCCTGAAATGGGGGTAATGTGTGGAGTCAGTAATAGAATGTTGCTATCCTCGTCAATGCTCTTGTTCAGGGGTATGAGGTTCTCTTGGTCTCGCAGCAATGTGATCGCCTGTTCATATGCGTGCAGTGCCAGATCGTTATGATTTTCTTTTAGTTGCGCTAATGCTGAGAGTGGGGGCGGGTCCAAGGCCTCATTCCAGGACAGGTGACGTTGTTTCATCTCGTAAAGCCGGTGCGCTGACTTGTAAACAAGCTCCTCGGGAAGAACGCCATCGCGAAGACCCGCGAGAATACCAAAAAGCGCCTGAATCTGAAGCCGATACTGGGTACAGATTATAATAACGTCGCAGCCCGCCAAGGCTGCCATCATAGCCCCCTGGCTTACACCGACAGTGTCGTACAAATACTGCATTTCAAGACATTCGCTCACAACAACGCCTTGGTACCCCATTTGGTCGCGAAGAAGAACCCTAACCACTTCCTCACTCAAGCATGCATACATTTCTCGCATGGTTACTTTAGGTAATGCGCACCCACCGACCATGATCGAGTCGATATTTTTTCCAATGAGACCTTGAAACGGAATTAGTGAGGCTGCCTTGAGCTGTTCCAATGAATCCTGAATAACTGGCAGTCCTAAAGTAGTATTGATGGTTGCATTGCCATACCCTGGAAAATGCTTACCACAGGTGGCAATGCCAGCCCTGCGAAACCCCTCAAGAAAGGCAAGCGCATACTCTGTGACTTCATCGGGATCATCGCCCATACTCCTGACCCCCAAAAGCTTGTTGGTTGAGTTAGTCAGCACGTCGACGACAGGTCCGAGAATCCAGTTAATACCAACGGCTTTGAGTTCACGCCCAGTTGCCTCTGCCACCTGCATAGCCATGGCCTTGGACTTTGTTGCAACCATTGCCATGTTCCCTGGAAACTGAGTGAGGTAGTGTTTATCGCAAAGACTGTTGAGCATGCCATTCTCTTGATCAATTGCTATCAGCAGTGGATATTCATGACCAGAGTCTTTTGCGAGCTGTTGAAGTTTTAAAATCAATTGCCGTGTTGACTGGGCATCTGAATTTACCAAGCAAATAAACAGATGAAATGTTGTTAGTATCTATAAAATGAAATAAGAAAAAGGAAAAAATTACTTGTTCAGATTACACACATACCATGCATGTTGCGAGCCGATAAAATAATTGAGCCCGCTTTATGAACAGTTATCATTTCTTTGATATGATCTGTGATATAATCCTCCTCCAGACCAACCATAAGCATTTGCCCTGCGCTTGTAGTTAACTCTGGTGACAAGTTGGGCCCCTCTGGCAGGTTAATGAAAGAATCATCTGTAGTTTTATTTCGTTTTAGGTAGCGCGGGGCTGGAAAATCAGGGTCTTTTTGTTGGAGATGGTCCGAAACACCAGTATTTACGGTACCGATGGGGTCGACTAATGTTACGCTATCGCGCAATGAGTGCAAGTTGAAAGCTTCGGGAGGGGCCGTCTGAAACGAGCTCTGCGAAGGTACTGGCTCTATTTTGCTAATGGTTTTGTTATCGACTGAATTAATGTGACTGCCTAGAGTCTCATTGTTGAGAAAGGGGCTTGGATCCAAAAGGTAGGGATCATTAGCGTCGCTTCTATTGTTTGTAATAATAATATTATTATTATGATCTGTCAAGTAGATTGGGGTGTTGACTGCAGCAAATGGGACGAAGGCCGGGTCGGGGTCAAAAGTTGGGGATCCAAACATTGCATTGGGTTTGGCAGAAAACGAAGAACTTGACAAAAAGTCGGAAAGAAGTTGATCCTTGAAGTTTTGTAAAGTAGTATTTTCAATTGTAGCAAAAGAATGATTTATGTTACTACTGTTACTTTCACTACTACTTGATGATTTATTATTAATATTACTACCACCACTGCCTTTGTACATGTTGTTTTAATTAACTTGTCTCCTTTTTTTTTTTTTTTTTTGTTTATCAGCAAAATAGATTGAAAATAATGGAGCCAGAAGAGGGGATGAAAAAAGAGTAATCGATCGGCTAAGATTGGTCTTGAATATATTGAGCTTGTTTAGTATGTAGTTTTTTTTTTTTTTTACTCTATCTCTACAAAACAGGATTTCTCATATGACAGGTTTAAAAAGTATTTAAAAAAGAATTAAAAAGATTTCCATGAACCCTGTATTTAAACAAAAGTCTACGACTTTGATTTGAGGTTTTAGGGTGGTTTGAACTGTGTGGATTGATGGATATAACCACGAAAAGACGAAGTTGTTCAAATAGTTTATGTGTAAATAACACAAAAAAGCCAGAAAATCTGTGCAAGCCGTTTGTGTGCTTCACCAGTAGATTAAACTAAAGTAGTCTCTATAGAAACCGACAACACAAAAAATGACCGGTAGACTAATTCAACGAAAAAAAAAAAAAAAAAAAAAAAAAAAAAAAAAAAAAAAAAAAAAAAAAAAAAAAAAAAAAAAAAAAAAAAAAAAAAAAAAGGATAAAACATTGGTATTGGTTACATAAAAAAAAAAATGCATGTATAATTATGCTTAGGATCTTAACTTTCTTTGAGATTTACATGGTGTATTAAATACCAGCAGCTTGTGTTTTGAGTAGGTTGAAGCATATGAAATTCGCTTATCGCCAGGTAGAAAAAAAAATCATTGGAAACCACCCACTCGAGGATCTCTTTGCATGGCTACATGCATGAGCATTTAAGATCACAGGAATCTGTAAAGCTAAAATTGTTATGCGGGGGATAGTTACAGAGAGAGAAAAAAAGAAAAAGAAACGTTTTTTAAAGTTTGAAAAAAAAAAAAACATGCTGGCACTAACACAGCCTATTGTATTACTAGCTATTTGTACATGACAAATTAAGCGTCGTCTATTGAAATGTTACGCCTCGCCTTGAAAATTAGTTAAAAAATACCCACAGTTTAACAGTTGGCTTTAGTGTTAAAATAACAAACAAACTAAAGAAAAACAACATCAAAACCAAAAAAGCTCACAATGGGGAGGGTTCAAAGCGTGAAACCAGCACTAAGGGGGGCCAAAACAAAAGTAGTCAATGACGTAGGAGATTACATAAAAAGCTGTGAATCATGTGGTTATTTCTACGTCATCGATGAAGTGACAATCATCGTACGTTTTGAAAAAAAATAAAATAAAATAAGCTGTAACATGTATATTGTGTGACAATGTCTGCCTAAACAGATTGTCGCTTATTTTCAGATTATGTTTGGATGATTCTTTTTCAATAACATGCAAGTTTCAAAAAAAAAAAAAAAAAAAAAAAAAACAACCTGAGAGATATTTTAAAGGAAATGACTTGGACCTTTGACAATAAAGGGATGTCTTAATGAGATGTACAATTGTTTTTTTTTATTCCTTAGCGGTTTCATCGTTTTGGATATTTGTGAACTGGGTCTTGAATCCGGCACAAAAAAAACCTGTTTGAAATAGTATAACTTTTAGGCTACAGATTCCATTTTTTTTTTTGTATGAATTGCAATAAAACACCTTTTAAGTCTCAGGTTTCATTTATTAAGCAATAAGTGTCATTAATAGCATTTAAGTCTGCAAGATCTTTTTTGGGGGGTTTTTTTTTGACACAAAAACCAAAAACTAAATATGACAACTTTATAAGCCTCTAATCTATGTGACATGAGTTTAATCCTATATACGATTTTACAGACTATCTCCTTTTTGTGGTTGAGGTTAATTCTCTTGAGCTTGGTCTTGCTATGATTGCGAGTAAAACATTGTAGGATTAAATATCATCACATAATTACGTTGGTTTCTTTTGATAGGAATCTTTTATTTTATAATCTCTTTCCCCTTATTTGAAAAAAAATAAAATAAAAAATCATTTAATTTTATTTATATATAAAAGCTGACATATAAATTGTGTAGAAAATGTGTGGGTTTTGATATTTAGGCAATAAATAAACAATTATTATATACAGATCTAGCTTTGATAACAGGCTGTAGGTTTTACCTTTTCTCTCTCTTGTTCCCATCTACTAATTTTGTCGACCGCTATGATAATACTTTCCCAGCTCTGACCTCCTACGATCCTCAGTTCAATTATAAAAATCTCCAATTTTTCATTTTCTGTTTTAATTGGTTGCCTCGAAAAAAAAAAAAAAGCTAAAACTGTAATCGTGTTGA
Organism: Geotrichum phurueaensis; assembly: GCA_030558065.1. Lineage (NCBI taxonomy): Eukaryota > Fungi > Ascomycota > Dipodascomycetes > Dipodascales > Dipodascaceae > Geotrichum > Geotrichum phurueaensis. Next base: position 5,564 of record JAJMRT010000174.1, read on the forward strand.
TCTCATTTTTTCTTTTACTATCGCAACCTTTTCCCGCCTCTTCCCCTTGTAGGGTCGAGCGCATGGTAGTAGCATATTGTATGCAAGATCAATGTTGTTGTTGTTGCGTTAGATTTAAAGGCAATGCATTTTGTCCAAAAGAGTAATCATACCCAGGGTCACTGTGACATTGCACAACTTTAACTACCATTGTCAACTGGTCAGAATAGTATCACATATGTAAATACCATATGTGATTTACTATTCTCAACAGTTGAGAATAAATTTAATTTGAATAACGTATAGTGGCTTAGATACCAAGGAGACTGATAATTGTTCTTTCTGATCGAGATTACACACACTTTTAAAGTAATACATACCCTGAATTTATCACCAGTTTTTAACATCAAATGCCCTGCTTAAGACTAAGCCACTTTTGACAATGTCGATCTACAAGTATATGCGCATTTATCTTTATGTTGTTTCCTACTCTCCTTTTTTTTCTCTAAATCTCAGGCATATTAGAAATAACTCACATAAATATATTAATTGCTATTCATCATATATTCTTTAAAAACTACACGGGCTTTGACTTTTTTTCATCCCCCTTTTCTATTTGGGTTTTTATTAGATTTTTCCAAGTGATAAATCAGTTTGTTTTTGAAAAAAAAAAAAAAAAACAACCTTGGAATGAAAATCATGATGAGTCTTTAGCCAAAAATTTATCCAAGGCAATACAGCGAATGAGCTTATAAACAGCATAACCACTTTCTAATGCTTACTCCATTATATCTATACCTTTTTCAGCCAACGAGAAAATTGTAGATAAGGGAGAAATAAAAGGTAGTGGTAGTTTTGACTCTGGCGTGTTCCTGTCTCTGATTTTTGAGTCTTCTTTGAGTAAAATAGTATAATACGAGATTTAAAAGTGTTTCATTTTATATATTTCACCAGCTACTACAAACCAAATAGATCTATTCAGCAGCCCACATTAGTTCATTAATAGGCAGCGGCGTCGGATGTGTGTGTCAATACTAAATACTAAAGGTAATCAGAATCTAATTTATTTTAAAATCTTAAATTTTTTATCTATCACTTTTTTTTTCTCAATATCGGCAAACTAAAGGAGGAAAAAGAAAGGACAAAAAAAAAAAACGCTTATCAAGATAAAATTTATGTTTCTGACCTACAAAGCAAAACTATTAAATACAAAGATGTTAAGTTCTTGTGATAATAAAAGTGAATAAATCTTTCTGTATGCATGTATCCCATATTTACATAGCACTCGGCCAGCCAGTTAGGGCGTTTTCTTTTACTACTCAACTTTGGTTGGAACATTTCATAATAACCCAGATTGCGAGTTTTTACACATGAGCAAGAATCCTTTTACTCTTTTTTTTTTTGAAAACAAGGCCTATTACTGGTAGAAGCACTAAAAGACTTAATGTTGTAGCTGACATATTAATATCTTTGTATCAGGTTATTTTCGGATCTGTGCTATTTTATCTTTGACCATCTTACTCTATCATAGAACCGTTGTTTATAAATTTCTTCTAGTAGATGCAGAAAGGTTCGAGCCCTAGTTCAAATCTATACAAGCTCACTTCTAAAGGGGAATATTTTCCCCAATCTTTTCTACCGGCGCGCCAGAAGAACTTTCAGCATATCTAATGCAACATTTCAAGCGCTAACGCAGTGAGCCTCATATTCCACCTCTTCAATCATCTGTATGTACCACACCATCACTGCTTTTTTTTCTATTGGACAGTACAAATAAAAAATGGTTTTGATCTACTACTGCAACCTTGCTGCCTTACCGGCATACCATTACTCACAGTACTATCAGGCATTTCAGCATCCTGAATCCTAACGGTCTCACCATACTAAAATTTTTTTACAATCACCAAGAATCAAAAATAAAACTAAACCTAGCAGCAGAATTTTATTACCATGCATGGTACAAAATCCAGAGAATTTTTTCACATTTAAATCCTGGTTTTACTGAAAAGGTTTAAGGTGAAGTTTTAAAGCCAATGTTTAATCTACCAAGTATATACAGTGTAAAGCTGTAAGTTTCAATTTTTTTTTTTACTGGTTTTTCATCTTACTTTTTATCTCTTAAACGTCGTTTCATAAAAAACCAAAGATAGGATCTTCTAATAATACAACATGGCCTGGCCATGGAGGGGGCTGGGGAAATTCTAAAATTCATTTGAAAATTTTTTTTTGTAGATGATAAGAACGGCACCAGTTTTTGCCGCAAGGTTGCAGAGTTCTGGGTGTTGAAGCATGAACATACTGATTACGCGTTGAACGCTCTGCGATTTTGTTTTAACGCCCTGCCTCTCCCCTCAATCTGGCATCAGCAAACCCAATTGGACACTATAATTACATATGAAAAAATATATATATTTTTTTGGCTAATATTTAATGTAGCGACTCTCGATATAGATATTCGAGGATTAACCTTTAGGACAAGATTATAGATCTGTGAAAGCGAATTAAAGAAAGCATGCAGTCCTATCTAGCTTGTTTCCAACCTATCAGGAACCTGGAACCGTTTGCAGCTTCCTTTGCCCATACAGTAAGACCAAGAGTCAATCTATGCACAATTATTAATTTTCAAGTACAAGTACCTCGTGTCCATTGTGTGATTACTGATTACTTTGTACAACTATGTTATATTATAAACTTTTTCCTCAGTTGGAGCCCATCTGCAGAAAAGCTGCTGTATAGTTTTTGACAATATGCCTGCTTCAACTTTTACTCTACTGCCCTAAGATTTTAAAAAAAAAAATTCTTCTCACTTTACAAGCATCTGATTCTAGTCTAGAGACGGTTTCAAATACAAATATTTATGCTCACGGTAGAGGAAAGGTCTATAACACTAGCTTTTCTTTTTTAAAAAAAGTCAGGAGAATATTATTATGACTTTTTGTAAAGCTGAAAAAAAAAACCCCCCCATTTTGCAAATATATATATCATTCTTTTCAAAATGTAAACCTGAATGCTTGGAAGTGGCTGGTCATCTATTAAAATTTTACACTCTTATACAACCATGATAAAAACAAAGTGGAACTGTTTACATTTCTACGCAAAGGTTTTTTTTCTTCCCCTGTGGTTTTCAAACCTGTTGCTTAATGCTGATATTAAAGTTTGCCTAAACATGGCCTGCGAGGAGGGCTGCACTTGTAACGTTGTTCAAAGGCTAAAATCATGATGGTTTTTTTTCATACATGTGGCCGAGGATCTGTATCTACTTGATCAAGTTAGCAAGATTATGCGGGCTTTGTCATGTCTCATAGGTTGTTATTACAGACCCGTGAATGTTTTCACCAGGCCTATAGAAGCTTCACTAATACCCACGCTTTGTCGGTTATGCTTTCAAGAGTTGCAGACTTAGCCAACTTAATGCACCCTTAAAATAATTTACAAAGATTTCTTTGTAACATTTTTGATAGTAAGAATATATGCAGGTCCATTAACCTCTTACTCTCTATTGTAAAATGATGAATAGATAGCAGGAAAACGAAAAAAATGAATAATTCTTTTTGAATGTCATAAATCTTTTCGCTTACAGAAAAAAGTAGATGTGTGAAGATATAACTAGTTTTCATTTGTTTGGCATGTGCGAAAACTTATTAGCTTAGGTTCTTACTATTATCTGTTAAACTTGTATGAAAAATGTAATTCAATTTTCACTTGAGATTGTCATTTACTGAGGTGAGGCTCTGTAAATACGTTCAAATTACTCCCTATCTTTGTATGTCACTTTACTTGCATATTGCTTGAAATTAATTTACGACTTTTAATTACCAGGAAAAAAAGCGGTCTGCATTGATATTTATACAGCGTCTGGACTAGATGGACATTATATATAGTTTCTTTGGCTTTTTTACGTTTACGGACAACTACGCTAGGTCAGGTTAGGCTCAGACGGCTTTTGCCAGTCTCACTGTGCCATAGTCCAGAGATTGATACAAAAAAAAACGTATGCAGGGGCAAGATGAAATTCTAAGGTAATTTCATTTTGAGGGAGCTAAAGCAAAAGCAGTATATTGGCATATAAATTATGGTATTTGTAGATTTGTCGCTGTATTGGTGACTGTAGTTACGGTATTATATTTTTTTATCTTTGAGGGACTACTGCTACAACCCTACGGCAGTGAAAAAGTATATATTGGAAAGTGCATATAATTACTACAAGTTTTTGGAATCACTGAGATAGAATACTAAAACGTATGAGCACTATTAGATTTGACAAGTCGTAACCCTTGACGGATTAATTTAGCAGTCCGTAACCCAAAATTTCAGTATGAATCTTTTTTGGCAATTTAAATACAAGCATAATAATTTTGCAAATATTAACAATTGAATATATCAGTTGCTAACTACATATATCTAGCGTTTTAAGGAGCTGTGGCTTTAAGAAATCAACCAGTGTGTATTTCAGAGTTATAAAATAAGGCCCTGCAGTTAAGTCTATCTCCCTTTCCTAATATATTATCAAGAATTATTGATGACTTTCTTAAATAATTTGTTTTTAAATGTTTTTCTATAATGGCAAAGCTTTTGATGTACTTTTATATTGTCTGTTCAAAGTTTGCAATGCAGTTAACGCTTGCTAGCGCAAACCAAATTGTATGACTTTTAACACTTAAGATTTAGAGCTTGAGTTTTGAAACTTGCTTTGGTGCTGCTGACATTAACAAATGTATCATGTTTTATTATTTAAAAATATATATATATATATTATTGGAATCCATGCAAGGGTTATTCTGGTACACTTCAAAATACACGTTAGAACCCCAAACTAGGAAAAAAGAGATAAGAATATTATACATCTTGATAGGCTCGTTAGCAAGCTATTGCCAACACAATTCTTGAAATAGTTACAGTTTCAGCAACAAATGAGTTGAATCTTTTGAATCTGCTTTAAAAGTTTTATGAAATAGAAAAAGAATTTCAGCTCTTAAATAAGCAGAATATGAAAATTGAATTTGTAAAAACGCATCCGAGTCTTATTGGTATCCCGTCATTGCTACAACCATCTAAGTTCATATAAAAAATTGTAAATAATAATAAAAAAGACATCAATCTAAGTAGTATATTTGGTCAATTACTAAAAATGCAATGATAAAGTCACATGTTAGAAAGCAATTGAAAAAAGTAACAACCGCATTCTCTGCTATTTTTCAAATCTTTAGATTGAAATATTTATGTAATAAATATGCACTTAAACGTCCTTATAACTAACTAGTAATAGTCAAGAACTTGATTCCAGGCATCATACTTTATCAGGTTACCTTGATTAAACAAGGAAAGGCCTTTTTTATACCATTTTGAAAGAAGTTTCTGTATCACGAACACAACGTGGTGTTGCAAAACGTAATGATATTCTAAAGTAAATATAATTGTGAATACAATGCTCTATTCAAGTGTAGAAAGCAGGTTTAAGACAAACCTCATTAATTATTAGTTTTTTTTATTATTAAACATCATGTCGGGTTTCCCTTGACACACGGACTGAGCTCGTGGAAAATTCGGTGCCATCGAAGTGAATAAAATATATAGTGAATGACGCATTCCCCGCTGAAGGGTTATTTTTGTTGTATTAATGTCTTCTGTGTATGATTTTAAATAGTTATAAGGACAATAAACTGATTATATATATATATTATTAAACATTGGATATTTATTTATTAGTCTTACATAAACAAATACAATTCAAAGACTTCTGTCTTTAATCAAGTCCCAACTCGGTTTGCCGGCCTCATTTCTTCGGCCTTGCAGTTTCTAGTAAAGACCCCAATGTCTGTTTTTTCCGTTCTATGTCTTCCGCAGTAGGAACTCGGACGTTTGCGTGCCGCATCTTTTTTGCCGCCTAGGATCTATCATAACAAATTATTACCTTTATGGCAATAGCTCACTCCGATCGTAGACTATGTAGCGTTCTGGCTTGGGGTTTGTGACCCTTTGACTCAAAAATTCCTTTCGCAACTATCTTGTAGCTCAGTGGCTCAATTAAACCTCTAACACCCGGTAAGTATGGCGAATCTTCCTGCCTTCTGTCTATGATATTCCTCGTAACCGCTTCTCGCCGGTCCTCTTAGTATTTGAGGTTTCTGCTTTTATTACAAACTGTCACGTGATAGTATCTGTCACGAGACTACAAAGCTTAAGATCACAGGAGATTAGTCTGAACTAATGACATAAGCCTATTTTGCTGCGGACAGAAGTGTTAACAGCTTTAACGATTCAGGGTGCCGGGGATCTGAGCGTACTCACAGAAATATTTGTATACGGAACTCTCTAATCTAAGAATGGTTTGTTCTCAATGCGGCTCTGAACGTCTACGTTCGTTCTTCTTGTTTTTATGACGTTCATGGCAAGGACTAATTCAAGAAGCTCCTTTTTAGTAACGGTAAAAGTCTTTCTACATGAACCTTTGACAAAAGCCACACTTACTTAAGTGCGTTGCGAGAGATAGCTGTCGCTTCACCACACAGTAGAGTTTATAAGCTTTCTGTAATCTCTCTCCAGACGCTGATGTCGTGCTATCTTCATAATCCTCGGCCGTATGAAGTAAGCCAAGTGACTGTTTGTGTCCCTAACTGCTCTTACTTCGATTTCCTGGGCCAAATGCTCAAAAAGGACTCAGTGAGCGTTTTGTTGTGTTGTTATCATTTGAAAGATCCTCTCAATGGTTTTCGAAACTGGTAACCCCGTGGGGGAGGAAAAGTATTTTCTTTTATCTACTTTCGTTTCCCATTGTGCGAGCAATCATTTTCGGATTGCTCCCTTCGAGCAGCAACCCTGGTCAAACACAACACAACATCTCTTTTTATTCTCTCACAATCAATTATGTATTCTGAGTCTCTTTGGTTGTCCTGCAACTCGGAGGCTTTTGGTATAAACTTTACTAGAGTAAGGGTTATCGTGACACAAACTAAGTAAATTTTGATTTAGAAATTTATTTTGTTTATATATAACAAACATTTTGTCATGCTTTTTTCCACATTGCAATGGAATCTTAAAATTTGTAGCCAATATCAAAATAATATATATTCTATTGTTTCAATACATAACAATAACATACGCGACGTCAGATACCCATTGGTTGCTGTTGTTAATAGCTACATTATTGTAACAACAGTTTCTACAATTGATGCATTTCTAAATAAAGTCATAGCTTTATCCATTTTTTTTTCAATTTATTTTTGAGTAGAGTTACATTCAGTTACATTCATATTTTAAAATAATGATGATAATGAAAATGTATACATTTTGTCATTCAGGCTTGCAAAACTGAAAAATTCTGCCCCGCATGACTATGTAAATTATCTGCATAAAATTAAAATCATTAATTTTATTTTAGAAAAATTGTCTCATTTGCAAAGCTCTAGAATTATTCTGATATGATACAATTTGCAATGCTTTTATCGTTTTATTGAATGACGAAAAGGATGTTGCCTAAATTAGATAGTTGTACCCCCTGACTAAAAATAGATTATCCTGAAACCTAGAGTTTCTTGCCAAAAAAGAAGTAAAAAGAATAGTTGAAAAAAAAAATGAGACAAAACTAAATGACAAGTTAACAATACACACACTTTTATCTTGTTTACAATAACATTGGAATAGATCAAAATTGAAATAAAATTGTAAATACTTCTTGATCTTGGATATTCAGTGACAATTAAGATCCAAAATCTCAGGCATTTCAAATGACAATGAACTAATCGTTCATCAAGGCTTTTCAAAGATTTTTCGTAGCACACCTAAATTATAGTTGTAAAAAATCAAAATTTGGTAAATTGATAGAGACACAATTTATCAAAAATATTTACTATTTATTATTGAGCTGATTTTGGAAGAATCAAAAAGACTGAAAACATTGGATTAGTATTCTATTATTTTGAATCCCTAGTAAGTAGAATGTTATCGTGGTTGCAGATTGTTGCGGTGACATTCCTTTTTGTATGCGGACCGGTGGTCAAGCATTAAGAGTATCTAGTTTCATCAATTGACCAACATTACAGAAAAAACTAACTCAAAATAGTCTAACAGTAACTAAAGTCTATTTGAAGGCAAGTGTTACACACCTTCAATCGATTTTACCCAATAGCTCTAGAAAAGAGATTTTCTAAAATAAAATCCTATGGTCGATATTTCTTTAAGAGGGTTTTGATAAGTTGATAGCATCTCTATAAGAGTTACATCAATATGCCTCGGACCCAAATCTCGAAGTCTGATTGGAAGAGTTGTACCGCTATGATTCAAATATTGCTGTTTTAAATTTCGCTTGAAACGCTCTAACTAACTCTAACTTTGAATTTCGCTTGAAAAGCTCTAACTAACTCTGGCTATCAGGAAAAGGGTTTACAGGCAACATCACTTTCATACACCACACTTAGAAATTTAAAACCTCCTGAAAATACTACATTTTTTCTATGCGAAAAAACAAATAATATCATAACTTAAACTTTATACGTCTATTTGAACGCTGCTAAATTGAATAGGCAATAGTGTCACATTTTTTTTTGAAAAACAAAAGCGTCAATTAAGTCCTAGCTTACACGTAACTTTCTAGCGACATCATTTAGATACTTTTAAAATACAAAGCCCGAAAGGCGTATATATATATTAATATGTTATTGTAAAGCATAATAATGTCTAACTGCGATTTTTTGCGTTTGGAGCGTTGTTTGTTACAGTAGGTAACTGAAGATGCGAAAAGATAAAAACATGGAGAGTAACTTGAATGCTGCATCGAGAAGTATTAAGTCAAAAAGATATTGGCTAATTTCCTTTGCATGATGCAGTAGAATTAAAATAACTGATACTGATTTTACAAAATAACAAACATGAGGTGATTATACCAAACGCCTTGCAAATTTTTATTTTGCTCAAAAGTCGAAATAAACAATGTTCTGTAACTTTAGAGTGAAATAAGTCTCTCAGATTATTGTTAGGGCTCGAAATTTATTGGCCTTCATTTATTTGACACTTCTAGAAGAGCTGTAGGATTGGGTGTACCTACAAATGATTAAAAAAAATAGAATAGAAGGTTTTTTCTAGACTTGAAGCCTCGTCAAATCATGATCGAAATTTAAAGTTGATATGAAGAATAAACTTTTGCCTTAACCCAGGCTGCGTGACCTAACCCTGGGCTAAGCATAGGGTGTAAGTCTTAAAACACAGGATGTCTTTTGTTGCTTCTATAAAAGGTTGGTAATATAAGTTGTTGTAAAAGTTTCAGGGCAATGGATCCACGGAGACATAATAGCAGAAAGAACGGATAAAAAAAGGGAAGCTCTTCTACCCTCCGCTACATTGCTCTGAAAAAATTACGGCAAGGGAGCATTTGCAACAACACTGAAACAAAACAAAGGACTTCTTGTACTGACCTCAGTGCGCAACAATTATTCACGCTCAGCCTAAGTGAGTGGGTTACCCAGAACTTGCTCGTGACGGATTGTTGACAAATCCATTAGTTCTAGATAAAGTAGAAAACGGTGGTCACGACCCGAAAAACCAAAGATGGTGGAGTGTTCATAAGGAGCTCAAACTGTTGTACAAGCAGACTCTCTGAAACTTTAAGAAGCCTGGTGAACGGTGGAAAAATAGTTGCAGGTCTGAACCACGAAGGGAGAAAACTTGTAATATTTACAAACAGTGACTCAGGACTTCCATTTTTGAGCTGCTTACATTATATTACAAGGGCAACAGCAGAAGCACTAGTGAGAATATTAAAGGGCTGGGTTATGGTAAAAATGTCAAAAAAACTTTTTTAGAACGTTCCCCGTTTATTATTGGAAGCAAAAGTAGTAGCACTAAAAAAGAAATTGAGAAAAAATCATAATAGCTGTAGGAACTCTGCTGGCGAGCGGGGCAACAAGATACTTACCAAATAGTATCCTTCATCAAAATTAGCGCAGAGAAATGCATTGAGCACGTCCTCAGCATTGAATATTTTAAGTATGAGCTTGTACTAGTTGGCGGTATTGAGCGTGAACTAGTTGAAGATGGCCATATCTCTAACAAACTGTAGAGACGCGAAAAACTAGTTTATATTTGACAGTTAGTATATCAAGCTTAAACAATAACCGCAGATCAAGAATACTTACCTGTCTCGCTTGAAGATATTAATGTGAGAATCTAGCAGGTTCATGTAGTCCTCGCCAAAGAGCGGCGGTCATTTAAAGCAGCACACCGGTCTTGACGATACCAAGAGGAGACATAACCAGAGTCTGTGTATATAATCGCAGCATCAGAAATGACGCTGTGTCTTGGTGATAATTCACTACTGGAATCAGAGCAGGCATAATAAAACACTTGAAAATAATGGAAACGGCGCCAGACACAAACTCTTTGGTAAAATGTAGAGGCGCTAAAAGAACATTGGTTAGGCGTTGCATAACAATAAAAGTTCTAACAAAACAAGGCACATTCAAGTTATTATGACTCACCATGGTCCCCAAAGGCATTGATTTTTTATTGAATAAATATGTCTCTCAGCAAGACTGAGAAAAAGTGAAAATGATTAGTTTGGGGATAGCGGAGTTGGAAAGAGAAGAGTTTAATTCTTTTGAATATATATGCGGGGGTGAGGAGGTAAATCTTTCAAGTGACGGCTTATTGAATAAAACAATTTTTGAGAGTCATTTAAATAACGGTTTGTACTAAGACAAGCGTTAATCGAGGTGTGATAAGGATGACCGTAACGAGGGGGAGGCACAAAAAAAGTAGAGATAAAAAACAAGTTAACATTCAATGGCAAAGTCGAAGCTGTTAGCGATAAAACAGGAACTCACAGTAAAGATATTGAGTCAAGAGAAAGTAAAGTTGCTCTATCAAATTAAACTATCTATACTCGTAAAAAATGAATAGATAAATATTCAGTTTATTGTCTTCACATCAAATAGGTACAAGAAAAATGACAAAACACAATGACATACAAAATAGCCATAAATTTAAACCAATTTGATTCTATGAGACTGGCAATGTAGTAGTGTCAGCGTGTATTTTAAAGTCAAGCATTTAGTGGCGCCTAATTAAAAAAGAAAAAGCAAAATATATGAGTAATCAATAACTATATATTAAAAAAAATCATTTAAAGACACATCACTTTTTGTTTTGGGGACTAGAAATGAACTCTTGTGCTAATTTTGAATAAGATTACTTCTATATAGATTAGTGACTCAAACAACCATGTTGAAATTAGACCCTATTTATTAAAACGCATTTTCTTCATCACGATCCCACACCTGTTTATGGAAGACAAAAAATAATAGAAGCAAAATTAACTCATGTTTGTGATAAAAAAATTTAAGATTGGATTAATTCTTTTTTTTTGAGCTCCTACTTCCTAGACATAGAGTCTCAGCCATAAGAATAGCCAGTTTAACTATTTATTGAAAAACTCTTGAAATCTCAGACAGGTAAATATAGTTTTTTTTTCTATTCTAATTTAGATACTGGCTGCTGCTAAAAAAACATATGACTTAAAGCCTCAACTAGGATATATAGATATACATTAAAGTATCAATTGGCTTCAATAGTTGTCTCAGCCTCTGTTTAATGGAAATTTTACACTGATTGGATAACCGGAAATGAGCTTACTATGATCCTCATTAAAAATTTAGCTATTGTTTACAACAAATTAGTTTCCTGTTACTAGGTTTTAGCTAGTACCTGACCGGGCGAGCTTGTGGCTCACAAGAAAGAACAATCAATGTTACAAAGAACAAAAAAAAATTTTCATAGATTTTATTTTTGGAATACATCTATGCTATAAGCCCAGCTAGTCAGTATGCGTTCAGCAATCGAACAAAATCCTTTATAATCTACATAAAAGACGAGTTCGATGTACAGATTTTAGATCTGGATCTCGTAAAAAGCATCAGATTATCGTACAATAACCGAATCAGATCCACGCTACGTAAATTTGTTATAATTGTGATAAAGAGTATATGCCAGGTCCTATATATTTTCATCTTTCATTGTTGACATCGGACAATGCAATTACATATCCGTAAAAACAGCAGAATTAAAAATACCCTTACCGTATATACATACCAAGATACAATTCATAACTTTTCTTTGTACTATAGATCATGAAATTACATGGTAGGTAACTATAATAACTAAAACCTTACCTCGTTAAAGTTTACATATGTATATATACTTTATATTAATCGTAGTGTAGGCGACAAATTTGAAAATGTATATACAAAAACCACACTGCCGCGCTCTGATAAAAAATTGAAAAGAGCTGATTAGTACATGGCTTGTCAAAAAAAAATTAAAAATTTTAGAATAGGCTGCAACGCTAAGATAAAAGTTTTAAATGATTATATATATTATCTACTAGCTTTAGATGAGGCAGCGAAATTTGTGGTTGGGCCACTACTTGGGCTGAGGTGCTGTTCGTGTGGGTAGTGAAAAATATATGCGCTGAAGGCTCAATTAGAACTAATTATTAGACTTTTTAGACTATCAACAGAGACTAATTTCTATATTTATCCAGATTAATGAAGCATCGTTTTAAACAGTAGCCTCTAAATTTATGTCTCTATACCCAAGGTATTTGCTAACCCCAGCATATATATATAATCAGTTTATTGTCCTTATAACTATTTGAAAATCATACACAGAAGACATCAATACAACAAAAATAACCCTTCATCGGGGAATGCGCCATTCAATATATATTTCATTCATTTCGATGGCACCGAATTTTCCACGAACTTGGTCCGTGTGTCAAGGGAAACTCGACATGATTGTCACTTCAGTGCGTTATGTTGAGTGGGATGGCAAGCCGATAAAACCTTGACAGGCTATGCTGTTAAGCTAACCATCAATTGAGGAGGTACGGTGACGAATCGAGGAACGTTACCATCAGCGGCGGTGTATAGATATCTTCTATAACATGCAAACCAAGTCAGGAAATTGCGATGGAGTGCCGATTGACAAGTCTAGAAGTATAGTTATTGTTTTACTAAACTAAAAAAAATATGAATGGCTTGCAGTATAGATGCTTTGATTTGATCACTTGTAGGCGTTTGCATAGTAGTAACAAAAATGATGTTATGTATTTTTCTCAAAGTTTTAAATTAAACCTTGTTCAAAATTAATGTCAAATAGAAGTTTTGTAAGCAAGTGGAACTTTTCAAAAAAATGTAGGCGCTTGATTTTTTTTTATTTTTATTTTATAACAATTACTCCATTAAAATGTGAAATTTTTGATGACTCTGTTGGTTTCTGAGCATAGAACTTTTGATTTGATTATTTGAAATTATGAGAAATTAAATCTTATTCCAAGAAGATGGAAACAATTATTCAGTATCTCAAATCGATTTTTTAGATTTAAAAAGGGGTTCAGTTTCTAAGTCGATACCAGACATCGCAAGTGTACTAAGTATTAAGTAGTTAAACTAAGTACCAGCTAGCGTTTGACGCCCGAAAGCTGCATTGTTTGTATATGATTATGTAAGTAGAAAAAATATAGAAATCAAGAAAAGCTTTGGAACTAAACTGAGAATTTCTGAAGTTGTTTGGTTGTAGCCAAAATACGTAAAAATCATATATCGTAGTTGGAATGCCTGTATACATATTTAGTAATGACTGTCAAAATCCAGAAAGTTTAATGGCTGGTTAAGTATATTGAGGCCGATCCAAGAGATGTGAAATTGATGAATTTTTTAGCTTGTTGTCACGACACACGTCCCGACGGGCCTTGCGTCGTCACATATTAATGCTGCCCTTCTCATATCAATACCCTGAATACCCCTTCAGGCAATTCACTATATTACGTGATGAATCATAGGGGATGAGTGTTAGAACTTGTTCAGCTTGTGAGGCGTACCTCACTGGATTGCTGACTACTGTTCTGACATAATATTTAATTAAATAATCTTTTAATGCAAAGAACGTGAGTTGAGAAGAAAGAGAGTCAAATGGAATGCTGTAATTCCTTGTCTCGATTTTAATTGGAGTGAAATGGCCCAACGAGGATAATATAAACCTCTTGGATTCCCCTCCACTGAAGAGAGAAGGAAGAAGAATTCTCAAGTCTCCGTATACCCAACTCTCAGCGTTTCTGCTTCAATTCAAGGATTGTCCTCAGACAACTTGCATCATCAGGTTCAGGCGCTTAAAGGTTATATTACTGGATTCCCAGCTACTTTCACATTCATTCTCTTTTCTGTAAGTAGCGACTCCTGACGTCGACCTTAAGGCTCAGCAAAACTAACTCTTAAATCATATATAGCAAAATAAACTTATTTCTCTGAATCTTCCCATTAAATTCTGACCTCAAGCTTAGTAATTCCGGACCGGCGATCTGGTCCGTGACACTTGTTAACGCGAAATTGAACATTTGCTGTGGTAGATCACATTAATTACAGAAAGCTGTGACTTTTGAGTCTGAAAAGCCAAAAAAAAAAAAAAAAAATACTATTCACTGACACGATGCCTATATTATATAATTACTTAATTTAACAGTCAAACCTTTTTGGTTATATATCAAAAAGTTATTGTTAGCCTAAGAACTCATTGGCGCTCAAAATCTGGGAACAAGAAAAACAAAAGGATACTAAGTCACCGGTGATGAAATGGTCAAAATCTTAAAATTGCACGTGACGGAAAATATATTTTTATAGAAATCATGTATTGGTAGTGTCAACCTGAATTATAAATTGCCGTTTTGGACAATAAATTATGGCAAAGATCTATACATTAAGAGAACTCCTTTCAATTCCTAGTGACATATATAACTGATATGTTATATTAAAGATATGCCAGCTACAAACTACTTTTAATTTTAATGTATGAACTTGCTTTCTGTAGCTGGCTTGATAGATCTTCCAAAAGTTTTTACAAGTGAGCAGAGTTTTTTTTATTTTTTATTATTATTTTAATCATATGACAAACCCTGATATCATCTAATTACTAGACAAGTCTTTATAGATGGTCGCTTATCCAACCGCTTTTAAATCAATTAGAAATATATGGACTGACAAAACATTTTTTTTTTCAAAAAAATATAACTGGTCTATTGTTCACATGCTCCAGAATAAATCTATTTGAAATTTAATGATTTAATGTCTACTTTCATTGATTTTTCACAACTTCGTCTTGTTTACTGAATATAGACAATGGTATTAAACTTCTGATGTAAATAGCTATGTAACTTTCTTTTGAAAAAGTTTATAATTAAGAATAATTGGCAGCATTACAGTTTCCACTCGGAGATTCCCAAATATTCGAGATTTCTGATAGTCTAAACATATATGAGTATCCCTAATACCATATCTTGATAGCTACTGCCGCAGGTTATAACTTTGCAAAAGGGAGCAATACGGAATGGAAATTGTGAACTCTATTTTTTTAATTTTATACTTGATATGAAAAGAAATTTATCTAATGGCATTCTATTAGGCCAATCAAAAAATTATACTGGCGACAACTGGAACATTACATTACTGAATCATATATTTGATTAGTGTTTATTCAACAATATTGTTTACAAAAAACCTGATAATTATAGTGTTACATTTAGCTTCCAAAATAGCATTGTTTATAAAGGGATCTTAGGGATCAATACATCTATCTTTCTGGTTTCAATTTATTTATTCCACACACAATAAGCTACTATCAGATGAGTTAATTTGCAAATTTTTATATCTTCATAGTGAAATTAGATTTTGATGTCACTAGTTATGAGGATATAAATAAAATAAAACCTGGCCACTGCTTGTATAGCTGGATGTTTAGTAACAAAATTGAAATTAAAATCGATATGAAAAAAGGTTTTCAACTTAACGCCCATCTCAATGAGACTATTCCGGATGTCTCGCCGAAATTATCTAAGCATCTGGGTACAGTAAAAACAGTGGGGATATGACTGAAAAGTTCTATAATTGACCAATGAATAGCTTAAACGTTTGAAATTTTAATATGAGCAGTTTTTTCAGATCTACATGAAAACATTTTATGTCAAAGGGTGTACAAGCTTTAAAAGGTGCACAACAAAAGGCTTTGTCAAATTTTAAGGCACACAACTTGAACTTTCACTCTCAAATAACACAGACCTTTTATTGTTATGGTAGAACAAAATAATTAACTTCTAGAGTTTTTGGATAAAAATGGTAAATTTGTAATTAGACTACACGCTCGCGCCTCTAAATTTCATTGATGCACAGTTTTGTACACAGTTTGGTACTGGCTCACACCTGAAAGTTGAAAGTGAAAAAAATCAAAAAGTTTCAACCCCTTCGTTTACTATAGGAAGCTAACCTTCATAGAGTTCAAATATTTGAAAAGCGTCTTTACCCAAATGTTTTAAGGATTTACAATACATACCTAGTGCGAAATATTGCTTATGGTTATTGTAGCTTATGTGTTATATGAAACAGTAGTATTTAATTGCAAATTGAAATAAGACTGTAATATTTAGTCGTATTAATTTGATATTTTTTTATTATTAAAATCAGCCGGGCGGTAAACTGTTTACTCTAATTTGATTTTTTATTTTATTGGCTTTGACTCCAGTCTTACTTAACTATAAAAATTAAGGGAAATCCACTATATACAGTACAGATGGGTAATATCGTTTAAATGTGACTATGGGCATCGGTATGATAATGGAAATCTCAAAATTAAATGTTGAACATATTGAATTTTAAAATGTGATAATTAAATATTTGAAACTATCTTTCAACTGTGCAAAATTAAATGTTTGCTCTAGAAAACTTAAGTTTGCGCATCAACTGGCAACTTGAATCAGGTTTTACTGACTTATTATTTGAAATAGTAGATTTCCTCCATTTTAAATGCGGTGTCATTAGTTTTTTGTCCCTACTTAAGCCAATCTGTTAATTAATCTCGAGAGCGCCTTGTGCTAATAGGAAAATTTGGATGTTCTTGAAGCTAAGGATAAACTTAAAGTATTCTAAGGATTTGGATACAAAAAAGGTTCTAAAATAAAAAGATGACAATATAATTACATTACCATGGCTATTGGATAAGTATATAGTATACATTGGTATAATTAAGTCTAGTTAAATACAATTTACATGCGACTGTGGTTCTATGTAATGATGCATAGTTATAAAGACATTAAAATAAGTTTTTCTGTTTATGTATCGTGTTTTCACTCCTAATTAAGATATTCCTACTTGCAAAATCTTTATGCCTGTGAAATCTTCCAAGATTTTCCTACAGTACTTGAGTCTAAAGGAACAAAAGTTTTCAAGACTCTTTGTTCAACCACCCGCGATGCGTTGCGGCCTTTCGTATGCAAAAAAAGACCCGCGGACGGTATATGACTTGTACATGCAAAACTCATGTTGTGAGAAATACAAAAGTGATAAAAATCACAAAATTTTTCACTTTTCTTTTTTAAAATAAGGTTTTTAGTTTTCAAATTACTTTTTTTTCCTGCTTACAATGGCACTACTTTTTGTATGACTTCTCTATAATTTGAAGACTCAAATATATATATATATATACTATATATATATATATATATATATATATAGACATTTGATTCTTGTTGAAATTTGATTTCAAGTTTAACTCGTTTTCTGGACTCAATTTTTATTAAATTACTTCTGTTTTATTTTTTGAATAATTGACTTTATTATAATCAAATTCAATTGTCTGTTGATGAATGACTAAAACGGCAACGATGTCAGATCCTGTTCAGCTTCCTCTTTTGCCGACTTCGCCGGCTTTATCAACTACTTCACTCTCTTCTGTTTCAACTACTTCTTTTCCTAATACACCAAAGTACTCTGCTTATGCAGTTTTCAAAACGACCCCCATTGATATCCAAAACGAAGATTATGATGACGATGACAACGACACGCTTACAATTATGACTCCGAGGTACACCAAGAAGGCTAATCTTGTGAAATCGATCACAGCCTTGTATAGTAAAGAAAAGTCCTCTCAATTTGAGCAAGACAAGCTCACATCTGCTGCTAAATTTTTGAAGGGTCTTCAAACTAATGATTCAGCATCTCCAAATTCACTAGGCTCAGAAGTGCAAGCTACGCATGCTATCCTTTCTCACCGGCATTCATTGGCAGCTTTCGGTAACCGTAAAAGTTTGTTACCGGAATTCACAACTTCAATACCCAAAAGAAAAAGAAAAATGTCAGACATTTTTGTGCGGTTGGCTTCCGCGGCAGAATCAAGAAAGATAAAAAATGTCTGTCAATATAGCACCGAGTCAGTTTCTTCTCTTCCCGACACTCAGATTCCTAAGCTCACTTGCGAAACACTAGCATTCAGAAAACATCAACAGTCTCTAAATAGATCAGTATCTACGCCTGTTTTAAACGACAACCGTAAATCAGTATCTTCTTCTTCTCTCTTTTTCCCTGAGTCGTCTCAACTGCCAAGGAAGTGCAGCAATAGAATTTCCTCTGAATTAGCAACAGATTTGAAAGTAAATAGCACGCAGTCTTTTGAAAGTTTTGCTTTTGTCAACGATACGATCAATGTCACCAAACCCTCTCACAACCAACCAAAAGTATTGTCAGCAAAACCAAGTCAATCTTCTACTCCAATAATACCCCTTTCGTCAATGATACCCAAAGCAACCGCTAGCCTACAAAAGTCAGTTCCCTCGCCACCGTTGAGCCCTCTGAGCCCTAACCCAATAAAACGACAGCGCTCAACATCTCTTCAATTGACAACCGCTTGTAGTGTGAAAGCTACGCTTCGCATGAAGTCTCACATTCGCTCAAAAACCACCGTTTCGTCCGTGAATTCATTTACTTCGTCAACTTCTTCTTTACGCCCATCTAACAAAATTGATGAACTTAAAACAAAAATAAATGAATTCCAACGGGCCTTGGAACAAGAAAAATGTGAACGTGAATCACTATATTCTAGCGCTGAGCGCATTGGATATTTGGAAACCGAATTGTCCCGAGAGAGAAGCGAGCGGATGCAGCTTTTAGCAAAACTCAAATTTTATGAAAATGGTTACAACAAGTCAGCATCCCGGATTTCAGCAATCAGCACCGAAAGCGGGTTTTCCAGTGTTTTTCCTTCTAATTGTGAAAAAATTTCTTATCTAGAAACCTGTAACAGCGCAATGGAACGCCGCGTGGCTTATTTGGAAAGTCAACTTGCCAAACGAAACGCCGAGCTGGAGGAAGCCAATAGAATCAGGATTCAAGAAAAATCAATATGCGAACGCGAGATTTTAGATGGACAAAAACAAATCACTGAGCTCAAACTATTTCGCGAGGGATTCAAGACAGAGATTGATGCTCTCAAGATGCGAATCCAGAAGCTTACTAATAACTTGTCCAAAGCCGAAACCACCACAAAGCAGGCTGATGAACAGCTCTCTCGCCGCCAGTCCAAACTTGAGCACGCAAACTCAAAAGTCAACAAGTTGGAAAATACTATTAACAGTCTGAACAAAAAATTTTCTACTGAAATTGAGAGCAAAAACGTGCAAATTAATGATTTAACTACCTTGCTCGCGCAATACAAAAGTCGGTCGCACCAGCTCACCGACAAGATAAAGCGGTTAGTAGTGGAAAACCAGGCTCTTCAACAACGCACGCAGACTTTGGAGGTTAAGCGGAGCGAGATGGCCAAGGCTGCCTGCAGCTATAAAAAGCAGGTCACCATTGTTGACCGTGAATTTCGCCGCGCGACTTTGCATATTACCTTTTTAGAGACCAGCTTGCAGGACTTGAAGATTTCTCTAGAGGAAAAAGCTATGGAAAACGATGAGCTGAATCGCTCTATTCAAAGGGCCATGGAACAAGCTAACGATACAATTAAAAGCGCTAAGAAAAGATATTTCCTTAAAAATAATAATGGCGTCAGCTTTGATAACTCAACTATATCTCTTGCGTCTATGATTGAGTAATGTAAAAATAGAAATAAAAATCTAATGCATGTATTTATTGTGATGATAAGGTGAAATATCTTTACAAACAATGTTTAAGCCCCTTTATTTTATTGATGGTTACAGTTTTCTCCACTCTCGGCACTTGTTTCTAGATTAAAAGAAGTTGAATAAAAAAATTTAAAAATGAATAAATGATTTAGTATTTTGTTTCATATCTCAATCATATGTACTTAAACAACTGTTACAAGCGTGGAAAATATATTTTTAGATAAGACAATTTCGGTTCTTGAAACAAGTCTTCAAGAGTGCTCCTTGGTAGATGCAAGAATTTGAGCGCAAATAGTGAACTAATGCTTTGAGAACCGGTTTTGTAGAGAGAGTATTAGGGTACAAAATAAATAAATAATCATATGAAAAAAAAAATTTTTCTATCAGTTATATAAAGGCACAGAAAAGCAATGTCCATTAGCGTTATGGATAGCAGACACATTTGTTCTAATTCTTATCCGATTTTTTGATGCGGAAGATGAAGACTGCAATGCAGTGTTTATCTTAACAAATGTTTCAACTGTCCACTCATACCACATCCGTTTGTTATCGGTCAGTCTCCACATACTAATGTCCACTTCGCAGCCTTCTGTCACATATAACGGCGTTGACAACGGGAACCACATTGGGAACCAGGAAAGCATGTCCTTTGACTTGGCGTCTATTGTGTCTGGTCTTGTCGACAGCTGTACGTCCCGGAAGAGGGTCGCTTCAAAATAACCAGCAATACCGTGGAGAGTGCCCTGCGATGTGACTACAAACGTGTGTTTGATCTTTCTTGTGTTGTGTAGGTTAGATCCTGGAATAACAGGAAGTGGGTTTGGATGCGAAAAAGACCATGCCTGAGCGTATTGGTTAGAGGCAAGGTAGTCAACGGCGTCAAGCATCACAACAAACGGAGTCTGCAAGTTTGGATTGTTATTTCCCACCAGAGATCCATTTAGTTCGCCTCCACTGGAGCTGATAGCGCTGCCGTTGCCGGATCCGCCAGGTCGGCCAGATTGGTTGACCCCTGAGCCAGCAGAAGCGGAAACTTTAAAGTTGCAAGTATTCGTGTACAATGTGGGAGACATGGCAGGTGTGAAATATGCAGTATAAGATTGAGGAATCATGACTCCGTCATTCTCCAAAATATTCTTTGCTTCTAGGCCATCCAGACACTCTGGTGACAGCTCGTTGTCACCAAAGGAACCTAACAGCTCGCTGACAATAATGGATAATCTCACAGAAGGTTGCCAATCTCGCATGTCTGTCCGAATAACCTCCACATTTCTGCCAGCCCAAGCGTACTGAGTACGTCTGGTCAGATGAATGTATGCATTTTCATTTTTCTCAATAGCAAAAACGTGAATGTTTTTGCCTAGAACATTGGCAGCCACTAAAACCCTATCCACCAATGGTCCTCTGCCAGCACCAACAACTGCAATGTAAATATAGGGACGGTTAATGGATTGCAATGCCTTGTAGATTGCTTTTTCGTATTGGGCATACTTGACAGTATCTCTTTCAAATACTTCGTACGTGGAACTTTCCAAATTGTCTGCCAGAGGTTGCAACGGCAATTGCAATACGTCGTGGTGACCCTCTGAGTAAATTTCAATCGGGCTGGGTTTGGGCCTAATCTTCATGAGATGCCGGACATACAAAAGGTAAGAAATGTTCCCACCTTGAACCTCATGATCATTCACATCTGACAAAACAATGAAGGGGTTCTTTTTAAAAAATTGAAATAGGAGAGACTGGGTCAGTTTAGGAAGAACCGGGTATCCTTTCACGTTGTCGACAAAAACTGTAGACGAAAGCATCAACATTTTGACAGGCTCAGCATACCAACGCGAGGCTACCACTGATGGAAAGTTGCATTTTGAAGGGACTTGCAAAACTACTGACAGGTTAGAAGCATAGTTGTTTATCGTACGAATTGTGTTCCAAACATCCCAAATTGACATGTAGTCGGCTGGTGGAACTCTTTCTCCAGTTCTAGACGAAATGTAATCTTCCTCAGCAAAAGGAAGATAAATTAACAAATGAATATAGGGCGGTGAGGAGTTCAACAGCTTGGAAATGGCTTGAGAATACTGTTCAACGTTTGTGCGGCGCTTCGGACCCGAAATAATAAAGTATGTCACACCACAATACGTGGCATAAGCAATTTCTCTAAGCAGAACCTGAATTGACAATGCTGCTATACGCGGGTTTTTGGAGTCGAGTTCAACCCAAGGAGCCGTTGAGGCGATGACATTTCTGATGTGAGGGCCAGGCAAAAGTAGCACGTCCTCCTGCTCCAATGGAGGTACTTCAAGAGAGTCGTAAGGTAAGGTGTAAGAAGACTCTACAAGTGGGCGCGACGAGGAGATTGAAGAGCTGCCGTTGGGTGGATTCGAAAATTTATTTGAGGTTGAAAACAGTGAAGGCGCTGGTGATCCTCGATCAATTCCAATTGCAGGAGAACTACCCGAGTTAACCGATCGAAACGAAGCCGACCCATCAATGGAAGGGGATTTAGCAAAGTGAGTGCCGCTTGGGTTAATTGTGTTTTCATTTCTCATGGGTCTTGACTGTAAGGGTCTTGGAGGAGAGACAGGCATGGATCCTAACGAGGTTTTAGCGCTTTGCTTTTGTTGATAATTGGCAGCGCTCATAACACCACGCTCGCTCTCAGCAAACAGTGCTTCGACGCGACTTCGATACGCTGACGTTGAAATTCTGGAAGTGATCATATCATACTGGTTCAATAGCGATTGTTCTACGAGAGCTTCATCAGTGTAAGGGTATTCGTTTCCTGCTCGCTCTCCAGGTAAATTGATTCCCACAAATAAAGGGGGATGCTGGTATTTTGGCGCATCAGGTCGTAATCTCTCTGATTTTGTTGATGCCACTGATGATTCATCTCTCGGGTGGGCAAATTGAGAATCCTCGTGAATGATGGTATCTGGTTGAAT